>JAIUZE010006335.1:0-36654 GCA_022085475.1 Heliosperma pusillum | reverse complement strand
TTTGTTCTTCTTTTCTTCTTATTTTCAGGTTATTTCTTCTTCTTTTCCTCTTTTCCTCTTCTTATTTCCATATATTTTGTTTTCATTCCATTTTATACTGTTTTTTTGTTGTTTTTTTTGTCCTTTTCTCTTTATTTTGTCTTTTCTCTGTATTTTACTTCAAATTTCTTATGATCAAGCTTCGTCTAAATGTTTTACCTTATACATTGTTGTTTTTTCAAATTTCTGCTTTCATTTTGTTGATTTCACATAACTATTCATATTTCTAGGGTTTTTCCTTGTTATTTCGCCATTACTATGTCATATTACTGTTATTTCAGTGTATTTGTTCGTTGATTGTTAATATAGTTTGTCTTTCAGCAGTCCTAGTTATTACATGCAATCATACTGCCAAAAATTAAACATTGAGTTGCATCTTTCATTCAATGTTACTTTCAGCAGTCTTAGTTACTTAGTGGTGTTATTGTGGTGTTATTGTGGTGTTATTGTTTATTGTCCTATTATTGTGTTGTTATTGTGGTGTTACTGTGGTGTTATTGTATTGTTAATATACGGTTATTCTTGAGTTACTGTAGTTGTGGTATTTCTGTGGTGATATTTTGTTATTGTGGGGTTACTGTGGCGTTACTTTCAGCAGTCTTAGTTAGTTAGTTTGTCTTTCAATTTTTCCCACTTTCTTATGTTTTTCTTTTCACGCCTTTGCGTGTTGCCTTTGTTCTTAGGTCCAAACACACATATGGACATCCTTTGCAAGGGATGGTTATATAATATAGAGGAGGAAGATAGAGCATTATTTGCTAATGAATACGTAATTGAAAAGAAACAAACCATGGGTTGGGTGTCAGAGTCTGATGTGGACAAGCACTTTGAAGTTATCGTAGAAGGTCGTAAAAATAGATCAATGTGGTCAGTACTGAATAACACGGATCTAATGGACAGTGTCTTTCAACATGTCGAGAATAATGTGGATAAGAAAAATATGGCTGTTGTTTGTAAGAAGTGGTCTCAAATTTTTTTATTCCATAAAAGTGCACCTGGTTTCAACGTCGAATACATGAGACGTCTTAAAAGTACTACTATGCTGGGGGTGAAATCTGTTTTCAGGGGTTCTAAATTAGTTTCCAAACGATGCAAGTGCTATATGATTGCAGCTAAGCCCGCCAAGGCGCTTCTCCATATTCGCCAGTTTTTAATCAATAGTGATTTGGAGCATATCACACCGCCACTTCTTTTGGAGAATTATACAATTCACCTTGATCAACCAATCTATGATTTCTGTTGTTCTTTTGAACTTACAAATCATGTCCTTCATTCTGATGAAGATGTTATAATGCTTGACTAAAATTTAGGTTATGTAATGTTAGTATCAAGCACATTTTGATCAATGTAATGTCTTAGGTTCAGTTATTTCAATATTAGTTATAGGTTGGTACTTTATTTACTAGTGGTGGTCCGTCTGAATTTTGACTATTATGTCATCTTAAACTTTCTCGGCTTGTAATGTCTATTTCTATAGACTCATTTTGTAAGCTCTTCCCTTGTTATTCAAGAATGTATTATTGTCTTATTCTGTTGTTACTGTGGTGTTACTTTGTTATTGTAAGCTTGTGGTGTTATTCTGGTGTTATTGTTTTGTTATTGTGGTGGTATTGTGGTTTTAGTGTGTTGTTACTGTGGTGTTATTGTAGGCTTGTTGTGTTACTTTGTTATTGAAGGCTTGTGTTGTTACTGTTGTGTTACTGCGGTGAGAGTCAGTTTGTTTCTCTTTTAGTGTACTTTCAATTTCTTATTTTTTCCTTTTTATGCCTTTTCGTCTTGCATTTGTGCGTAGGTTAAAAAACTCAAATGGCAATCATTTGCAAGGGATGGTCATTTAATATAGAGGAGGAAGATAGAGTATTGTTTGCTAACGAATATGAACTTGAAAAAAAAAAGCATGGGTTGGGTGTCTGAGTCTGATGTAGATAAGCTTTCTGAAGTTATTGTAGAAGGTCGCAAAAATTATTCAATTTGCTCAGTGCTGAATAACCCTGATTTAATGGATATGGTATTTGAACATGTACAGAATAAGGAGGACAAGAAAAATATGGTTGTTGTTTGTAAGAAATGGTCTCAAATGTACTTGTTCCATAAAACTGCACCGGGTTTTAACGTAGAATACATGAAACGTCTAACAAGTATTACTAAGCTGGGTGTGAAGTCCTCCTTCCGTGGTACAAAATTAATTTCAAAACGATGCAAGTGCTTCATGATTGGTAGTGAGGCTGTAAAGACGGTTTTCCATTGGCGGCAAATGCTAGCAAACCGTGATGTGGAGCATATCATATTTTCATCTGGAGTTCCTTCATTAATTCATATGTTTGATCCTGATGTCATTTACACTCCCATGCACTTTGTAATTGCTTCTGACATACTTCATGACCAAAATGATGTCATAATAATTGACTGAGTTTTAGGTTATGTTATGTTAGTATCAAGCACATTTTGGGATCCTTTTTGAAGACTGTAATGTCTTTAGACTGTAAGGTCATATGTTAGTATGAAGCACATTTTGGGATTCTTTTTGAAGACTGTAATGTCTTTAGGCTGTAATTTTCAATATCAATGTAAATTAACTTTGTCGGCTTTTAATGTAGTCCGTCTGACATTATGTATTCAACACTGTTTTTCACTGTAATTTTGTATATCAATGTAAATTAAGTTTCTCGGCTTGTAATATCGTATGTTTGATAATATGTATTCAACAGTGTTTATCATTGTAATTTTTTATATCTATGTAAATTACCTTCCTCTTTTATTGTGGTGTTATTCTCCTGTTACTGTGTTATTTTTGTGTTGTTACTGTTTTGTTATTGTTGTGTTATTCTGCTGTTATTCTCTTGTTACTGTGTGTTTATTGTGGTGTTATTCTCTTGATACTGTGTTCTTACTGTGGTGTTATTGTGTTGTTATTGTTGTGTTATTGTTGTGTTATTGTTATTGTCTTATTATTCTGTTAATGTATTATTATTATATTTTATTGTTGTGTTATTGTTATTGTTATTGTTAATGTCTTTAGACTGTAAGGTCATATGTTAATGTCTTTAGACTGTAAGGTCATATGTTAATGTGCTTTCCTTATTACAGAAACCATGGTCAAATTGAAGATTAAAAGCTCGTCTCCATCAAAGTCTTCTCCTTCTCAAAGCAAGGCAGGGAGAAGAGTAAAGGCCGAGGCAAACCGTAAAGTTAAACCCGAGGAAGACCTTTTACTGTCTATTGATGAAACTAAAAAGGCAGATGTGTAGTCTAGTCAAATTAGAGTGTATGTGTACTTTTTTATACATGTTACTGTGTTGCTATTGTGTAATAGGGTGTTATCATTTTGTTTATTTGACTTCATTGTGTGCCTTTGTATGTTTATTTACTACTTGCTCTTAAGAGACTATGCTTTGTCTTTGGTTACAGGCCGAGTGATTTTACTAAACGTTGTCGCCCTTCGTCTCTTACTGCTGTTATATCTGCTCTTTCTGAGGAAAAAAAGGATGATGTGAGACAAATTGGCTTTGGTGGGTTGCTCCATCTGAAGCTGACTTCAGTTCCAATGACCATGTTCAGTCAACTTCTGTTTGCTTTTAGAAGCGAGGAATACTTTGAAGTTTCGGAGACAGAAAAGTTCAGATTGACTGAGGATGACATTTGCGATGTGTTTGGGTTACCTAATGGTGGCCATGATTTGGAGCTGTTAGTTACAGGTCTCGCCAATTCTTCATCGCCCGATGGAGAATCATTGAAGAGTTTATGGCGTGAAAGGTATAATATTATCAGCAGCAAAGATCCAATACCACTTTCTGCTGTTAAGAATAAACTTCTCAGCAATGAATTGACCGACGAAGAGTTTAAGCAGACATTTGTTCTATTTGGTATGTCGTCTTTTCTTGCTCCTGCAAGCGGTGCTGTCGTTGATTTACGACTTTTATCTGCCGTGGAAGATGTGTCAAGGATACACCAGTTGAACTGGTGTAAGTATGTTCTTAAAGAGTTGGTGATTGGTGTACGCGAAGCGGTGCGTGGAGCCAAGTATGTTCGGGGCTGTATAGTGCTTCTTGCTATTGTGTATTTCCACCGGTATATCAAGAGGGGTACTAAGCTCAGTAATGAGCTGCCACTCATTCAACACTGGAATGATCAGAAGTTTGGGGATAGGTTGAAGCGTGAGGAAGCTGCTGGCGGATTGGGTCATTCAGATCGCTCAGAAGTTGCTTTCCCTATTTCAAGGAAACATTCCAACAAATCTGGTGAGGCATCATCTTTACCCAATAACTCCGTTGGTAATGTTCGTCATATTGTTGTGGATTTACCTGCTGATATCCGCACTGACGATGAAGTGCATTCATCATCCATAGATGTAAGTTTCTTTTAGTGCTTTTCATTTCTGTGTTATTGTAATTTTATAGTATAATCTACTGTTACTGTAGTGTTACTCTGATTTTATTTTCTTCTTAGTGTTACTGTAGTCATCTTATTGTGTTACTGTAGTGTTACTGTGGTGTTATTGTTAAACATTTGGTTTGTTATTATTGTATTTTTCTTTTGTTAATGTAGTGTTACTCTGGTGGTAATTCTTTCCATTTATTTTGGTAGGATGTTCACGAACTTATGTTGCTGAATGAGAGAGACTCTGAGCTTTTCTGCAAGCGTTATATGGACAGGATGAACCTAATCAAGTTAAAGATGCAGGCCAAGTCTGAACAGTCTAGTTTAAAGGACTCTAGTCAAGTATCCCCATCAGCTGGTAGTCAAGAGACGGGAACTGTTAATGGTGTAGGCACCGAACAGCTTGTTGCTACACCGTCTTTCTTCACCAGTCAAGTCATCAAGAAGGTTGATGAGTATGTTAACGAGATATTGGCAATGCGTGAGAGCCGGGTAATTCGTCCAGTTGTTCCAATAAAAGCAAAATATGTCATTATCGAAGCACCATCCTTTGATCTTTTTTCTCAATTCTACGAGGACTGTGTAAAGCTGTCAGATGTAGAGAAGGATAGTGTCGAAAAGGATAAAGCTCTACAGTCCCCTCTTATTGAAGACTATGTAAAGGAGCACACCATCGAAGAGTCACCGATTTCTCTAGAAGACATTTTGAGTAATGTTTTCTCTGATGTTGAAGCACATGAGAAAGAGGTATATGACGAAGGTGTGCACGTGGAGGATGGGAAGGAGGACACAAATGCTGGTGGGAAAGTGGATGGGAAAGAGGTAGAGAAAGATGATATACTAGTAGAGGATTATCTGGTTGATGTGGGAGGTGGGAATGATTTCTTTGATATTGGTGCTGAGAAGGTTAAGGATGACAAGGAGACAAAAACGCACAAGACGCAGGAACAGGATCCTGATGATGTATTTGTTACTGTAGAAGACGCAAAAGCGGTGATGGCTAAAAGTGTTGATCTGCTGATAAATGCAGCAACTACGGGAGATGTGGTGCTGGAGGATATTAAAGATTTCCGTAGCAGTTATTTGATGCACTCAGAGTTAGACGAGGGGCTGATGTCTGTTGTGCCGAAAACGTTTGGTTGCAGTATTGACTGCGGGGAAGTGGATGAACAGATGGTAGTGATGTCTAAGACTATGATATCAGCAAAGCATGTTTTCAATCCCATGCGAAGTCTTAGGAAACAAGCTGCAAACTACTGTTTCTTAGATGATTGTGATATTCCACTATCGTAAGACAACTTTTCTCTTCTTGTTTTTCAGCCAAATAAACAAGTTACATGTTTTATTGTCTTTTATATATTTTCCTCATCCAATTTTTTTTTCCTTTTCAAGCGACAACATTGTTCTTTGGGATACTAGCAGTTACCTTACAAAAGAGGATATGGAAACGATGATTCCAGACAAAATGATAATGGTTGGCGTAATTGAATGGTGGTCATTGTTTCTGAATGATACTTGTATCACAGTAGATCTGAGCAGACTTTTCTTTGGCCTGGCTCAAATGGTTAGTTTTTGTATATAGAGTGTGGATAGTTCATTTATTTTTATTTTGTTGATCAACTCAAGTTTTTGTTTCACATTTATTGTAGCAACCATTGGTTCGAATCTGTAGTCCCACCAAGGATGAGAAGACTCCTAAAAGTGTGTTGGTGGATGAAGTTAAGTCCGCATTTCTTACTTGTATAAGGAACAACAAGAAACAATGTGATCTTAATTCTGATCTGGTATGTTTCGCTATTTTTTATTTGTTCTTTGTTTTGGACAGTTGAATTTTTAAGTAATTCTATGATCTAGATCATTTAGTAGAAACATGGATGTTATGGTTGTGTTATTGTGGTGTTATTCTTTTGTTATTGTGGTGTTATTATGTTGTTAATGTGGTGTTACTGTGGGTATCACTGCAGGTGTTATTCTGTTGTTATTGTGGTGTTATTATTTTCACACTGTTATTTCTGTTTTTTTTTTTGACAATTCTCTAATTATTTTAATTTTAAAATATTTCTCAGATTTTTATCCCACTCCACCTGGGTGACCACTTGAGCCGTTTGTGTATCAACTTTACCAAGCGTAAGGTTGAATATCTTGATAATGTATACAAAAAGCTTTTGTTTTATGGGAAGGATTCTGAGATTGGTCTGTATTGCCATACTGTTGTAAGTGATTTACTATATTTTATTTTGAAAAAGATAAATAATACAAGTAGTGATATTGTTGCTTATGAATGGTTGTTTTTGGTTTGTTTTGTAGTTAAAACATAATGTCTGAATTTCTTGTTGAAAATGGAGTTCCCCGAGGGGCTGAGGTAAAAGATTATGAGATTGTGAACATACCTTTTAGCTGGCAAACCAGTGACCATGTCAGCGTGGATTGTGGTGTATATATGATGTTGCACATGCTCTTTTATCGGGGGCATCTTTTTTAGTGCAACTTGGACAACTGTGATTCTAGAGACCTTTACCGAGCTGAGATCACTGCCTTGTTGACGTTGTCTGATTTGAACGAGGGTCGGGATGACTTCATAAACACTCTGTCCAAGCTGGGCAACAAAAAGGAGGCAATGCTGAACAACCTTGTAGAGAAACGCCTTATTGAGCTTGAAGAATGTACGCAGTCTCAAAAGGGTAAAAAACGTAAGTCCACCGCCAGGAAGAAAACTTCTTGTAAGAAGTTGAAAAATTTGCAGTCTCCATCTGTCTCTGGTGCCAAGTCTCCATCTGTCTCTGGTGCCAAGTCTACTGTCACCAGCACCGTTGAAGCATCTGCTTCTGTTAGTACACCTCCAGTCGGGCCTGTTAGCATTAAGGGCGACACCCCTAAGAGCTTAAAGTCGGTTTTGGGTAGCCGCAAAAGGGGGATGGCAGATGATGGGCTTGGTTGCTCCCTTGATTGCGGGGGAGAAGATAATAAGATACTTCTAGTATCAGTCTTCATGAGGAAAAACCAAAAATTGCTCTCTAAGATGCTCAAGTTGTGGAAGCAAGTGGTGGACCTGTGTTTCCTGGGTGATTTTGGTTTGTCACTAACATACGTTTTCTTTTTGTTTTCTCCGTTTTCCTTTCCAAAAATTAGGCTTCTGTATTGTTAGGCTAGTGTTTATGTATTGTTATTGTAGTGTTGTTGTACTGTTACTGTAGTGTTATTGTGGTGTTATTGTAGTGTTACTGTGGTGTTATTGTTGTGTTATTCTTGTGTTATTGTTTATTGTTCTGTTATTGTTTATTGTTCTGTTACTGTAGTGTTATTGTGGTGTTATTGTAGTGTTATTGTGGTGTTGTTGTACTGTTACTGTAGTGTTACTGTAGTGTTATTGTACTGTTTTTGTCTAGTGTTTAATTTGTTTTTTTTTCTTGTAGTGTTATTCTATTTTTATTATAGTGTTATTGTAGTGTTCTTATTATATTTTATTCCCCATTTTCAGAGAGATTTTTGTGGCATACAACGAAGGTGAAGGCTTGTTTTTGGACAGGAAGGATCTTCTGTCAATACTTCCAGGTCCTTCAATGTCAACAAGAGTAGTGGAGTGCTGGTCAACTCTTTTGAATTCGTTGGAGTTTGAACAAAGATCAAAACCGAGCACGATGTTCTTTGGACTTCGTCATATGGTTAGCGTTTTGTGTTTTGCTATTCCATTTATTGCGTAGCTATTTATTCGTCATTATTTGGTAATTATTTGAGGTGATGAATCTTACTTTATGATCAAAATTATGCTTTTCAGCAGGACATGATTTATTCTTTGTTAGATAACTATTACGCCTCAAGCATTGATGAGGAACCGACTAAGAGGTTGTTCCGATCGTGGGATACTTTTATAAATTGCTACTATGGAAAATGTCATATGAACTCCGATCTTATCTTCTTGCCTATTTTTCTCAATGATCATTACGCATGTGTGTGCATTAATTTCATCAACCAGTCCACAGATTTATTGGACAACATCCTTTACAAAGAAGACGAATATCCGGATATGTTTAAGGTGGCAGAGATTTTGGTCAGTGCTTTATAATTTTTACTGTTTCTTTTTGGTATTTTTTGTATGCTTATTATATTATGACCTTATTATTTTCTTATATCATCTTATGTTCAGCGCGACCACATGCGTCTTTATTTAAAGATGAAAAACATCATCAAGGAAAAAGACTGTGTAGATTTTGAAGTCCGTGATGTCAAGTTCGATTGGAAAAAGAAGGAGTCGAACGATGACGAGTCCGGTTGTTTCATGCTCTATACCATGGCTAAATATGAAGGAACTGAATTCAAGTCGGACCTTGGGGTGAAGGTCTCTCGTCGAAGCTACTGTGCTGAAATAGCTGCTTCTTGATAGTACTAGACCTTTAATTAGACTCCTCTAATTAGTTCATTAAATTACGTTAAGTTAATGATTTAGGATCTAGTTATCATGCATGCAAATATAAAAGCATAAAAGAAAAGATAAGACCAAAATATCCTTACATTGGGATTTTTGGTTCAATATGGGCACAATAAGAACTCCTTCTTATTGTTCTTGAGCATGAAATTAAGTGGATGATCCTCCAAAATAACCTCCAAAGTAGAAGGTCTCCATCTTGTTGCACCCAAGATTAAACCCAAATAATCTTACCTTATTATTAACTAGATAATAAGTAAGATAAAAACTACTAATATTATTGTATTACTACACTAGTAATATATAGTGAATATTAGTATATTTGAGAGTTTAGAGAGAAGTTGAGTTTAGAAAGAGAAATGAAAAGAAGCATAATGAATTCAAGTGATTCTCAAATTGAACAACTATTGTTCAATATCAAGGCCATTTTGGCCGGTCACTATAAGCCCTTTATGGCTCTTATTTTGCTTCTTTTTCTCACATGCAAAAGACTTTGAGTGTTGGTAGTAATTGTGATGATGATTGTGTCATAACAATTCATTATTATGTGTTGGAGTGTAGAATTGGTAGTGTAAAATAACTAATGATTTTACCTACTCAAAACCGGTCCACTTGTGTCCATAATGGACCATTTTGATTTTTGATATTTGTCTCACAAATACTTATTAATCATATGCTTAATTATCTTGTATAATTAAGTGTTAATTTGATCATATAACAATTATATGACTCAAATTAATAAAAAATATGTACTTAACTTTTAAGTGATATTTTACCATTATATCAATATATAATGGGTCCCACAATGCCCAGTTAATTTATTTTACAACTCCTTGTCAATATAATTAACTAATTACCTCTACCTCAAAAATATGCATAACCTCAACTAATTTAATGAATTAACGATTAATCAATAAATTAAATCTTATTTAATCGTATTAAAATAAGACGTAAAATTTATTTAGTCAGTTATCGTATAATTAACTAATAAACTTAAGTGGAATGAGTTCGCAACTCAATTTCCAATAAATAACTCTCGTAACTAAACGTACATATCAAATATATGTAATGCTCTAATTAAACTGTATCGTATACAAATAATTAGTATTCTATTTGGGTCTCATCCTATAGGTGTGACCTAAAGGGATCAGTTGATTACCGCCGTCATACGACAATAACGTCAAACTCTAGTCAGCCAAGCGTTACCGATTTACGTTAATCAACTGACGTGGAGTATCAAAATATACTAATCATGCCACGTATATTCCAAATGAGATTTATTATATAAATGCACTATTGTGGAGGACACTTACTCCAACAATCTCCCACTTGTCCGATACAAGTTGTGCATGTAGCAACACTATTGCGGAGGACTCCTCCTCCTACAATTTCTCCCACTTGTCTCGACAAGTTGTGTGCTACCGATTCTCTTGTCTCTTTTGCGTCACATCCTCCCACTCATTGCAAGGTGTCTTACAGGTCGCACTTGCAATTGAAAAATATAAATAGAGTGGTTTTCTCGATCTGAGAGAGTAACTGTCTGACCGGAAAATCTACCAGAGATCTCTTCCGAGCGTGGCCACGCATTTCAGCTCTAATTAAACTGTATCGTATACAAATAATAGTATTCTATTGGGTCTCATCCCTATAGGTGTGACCTAAAGGGATCAGTTGATTACCGCCGTCATACGACAATAACGTCAAACTCTAGTCAGCCAAGCGTTACCGATTTACGTTAATCAACTGACGTGGAGTATCAAAATATACTAATCAAGCCACGTATATTCCAAATGAGATTTATTATATAAATGCACTATTGTGGAGGACACTTACTCCAACACTTCTCTAATGTTGGCGGATATGAATCAGTACAGGAATTTTGTCCTGGAAAATGTAAAAAAGCAGGAGCTAAAGAAACCTCATATTTTGAGTATTCTTTCAAATGCAAGGAAGTACAAAGTGAACATTCCTTCAACAAATCAAGATGCAATTTCTGCAGATGAAGCTGTACCGTTGAAGGTTCTGTATAAAGTAGATTTAGTATCTTTTGTAACTGAACTAATAGTTTTAGGATTTTATTTCACTGTTGATTATTGTTGTTTATTCCTATTGTAGTAATTATTATTGTAGTATCTACAAAAAAGATTGTTATTGTAGTTTTCTAAATTCTTAAGTTTCTCAACTGTTTTGTTTTTCTGGTGTTTTGAACAGTTTATCAACTGTTACTATGGTGTTATTGTTCTGTTACTGTAGTGTTACTGTGGTGTTATTGTAGTGTTATTCTTGTGTTATTGTTTATTGTTTTGTTATTGTTACTGTGGTGTTACTGTGGTGTTATTGTATTGTTAATATACGGTTATTCTTGAGTAATTGTTATTGTGGTGTTATTGTGTTGTTACTGTGGTGTTATTGTGATGTTATTCTTGTGTTATTGTTTATTGTTTTGTTATTGTTTATTGTTCTGTTACTGTGGTGTTATTCTTGTGTTATTGTTTTGTTATTGTTACTGTGGTGTTATTGTTCTGTAACTGTGGTGTTATTCTTGTGTTATTGTTTTGTTATTGTTACTGTGGTGTTATTGTTCTGTTACTGTAGTGTTAATGTGGTGTTATTGTGGTGTTATCGTTGGGTTATTGTTGTGTTACTGTTATTCAGTTGTAACATTATGAAATGAAAGTACACTAAATTTAAGTGCATGAACACATTAGTAGACTAACTTAAAACGTTAATAGAATCATTCCTTGATAAAGTAAACACATTAGTTTGAAAGAACAAATACTAAAAAACATAACGCTAAAACACATTAGTAATTTTTCATTCCCTTCTCGGTCGCTTGTTCTGTGGGCCGTGCACACTGCTCTCACCCTCCAGGAAGTCATCCCTAAGGTTTTTTTGTATGCGTGCATTAGTTCCATGGCTTCATGAACTGCCGACCAATTGTCAGGAATTGAAGTATTGACACGAGTATATGACTTCTTTAGAGCCTTGACACCAGCGACAAATTGACCATCCATGTCTTCTTCTGTGTACTCTTTGTCCTCCAACTGCCTACGCATACCATCTTTCTCCGCCTTAAGAAACTTTATTTGTGCCACGAGACTGTCCAGTTCTTTTTGCATGTACTCTTCACGTGCCTCAGCCGCCTCAACATTGGTTAGGGCTTCCAGTATTTCTATGGAAAGCGATTCTATCTTCTTATTTGCTTTATCCAGTGCTTCCTCTAATGGAGATATTTGGTTATTGTCTGTTATGGAACTCATTCTGAACAATGGAATACATTATCCTTTACGCCTTGAGAACAGATATCAAAGTATTAAAAAATTGGATAACATAAAAAATAAAATAAAAAGAGATAGGAGATTACCTTATGCAGAGGAATGTAAAGTACCGATATTTTGGTCTTCTGTTTTTTTTTTCGTTTGTAGAATGACTGAATAAATTTGATTGTTGATACAGGTATTTATAAGTAATTAGAAACGTTTGCAGCAGTTATTAGAGAATGTCATCCGTTATTTTTTGTAGATAGGAATTAAAGAAGTTTGCAGCAGTTAATTACCTTGAAAAGGTACCAGTCAATTACTTAACTGGTATTTATTTTTTGAAATTTAAAAAATTAAATATATTTAATCAATAAACCTTCTAGTTTTAGCAGTTAATTGCAGCAGTTAATAGAGAATGTCAGCAGTTAATTGCCTTTTAGTTTTAATTTTTTGTTACCTAAGTGTTACTCTAATGTTATTATGGTGTTATTGTGTTGTTATTGTGATGTTATTGTGGTGTTATTGTATTGTTACTGCAGTGTTACTGCAGTGTTATTGTGTTGTTACTGCAGTGTTACTGCTGTGTTATTGTGATGTTATTCTAATATAAAAGAGAGTTTCCACTCGTTTCATGCAATGGTAATGTTTAATGTATCTTGACAATATTATTAAATGCATATATAATGAAAAAATTTAAAAATACTTCAAGTTATCTCTTCATGCATCATATTATTCCATGTGTTTTTCCTTGCTCACTTCATGCATCAGATGATTCCTCCTGTAATTTTTAACAGCAAGTAGCATTTTATCATGTGTGTATGAATGTTATCATGTGTGTTACTGTGTTAGTCATTGTAGTTGTGCACAAACCACAAACAAAGAAAACAAAAGAGAAGATTGATACCTCTTCGTCGTCTGTTTCACGTTCATCATCGTCAGAGGGCAGATCCTCTACAAAAGGAAGGTTACAAGTTCTGCTGTTGTGGTTTACCCACCTTTTACAGTTACCACACCTTCTCTTCCTCTTTTCCAGTTTTCCTTACAGCCTTCTCTTTTGACGACATTTGTCTTTTCCCACTTCCCTTGTTCTTTGCCTTATGTGGCGGTAGTATGTCAATTTCCTATGGAGCTTTGCAACCGAGGAGATCCTCAATTTCCTTGTTTTTTGATTTTTTCTCTACTGCCCCTACCACTGTCTCCCTGAACTGTTTCATCAATTTAGAAAATTCCTTCATATTCTTAGCTCACCACTGTCAAGCAGCCCAACCGTTTTATAAATTTCTGACCAAACATTTGACATTTCGATTTTCCCGACGTCAACCTCATCAAAGTCCTCAATGACTTTTCCATTTTCATCATAGACAATAGGTATGTACGATTTTTTGGTCCATCGTGTGAGAATATAAGGTTCAGGTATCTGGTATACCTTCCTACCTTTCCACACCCAAATTACATGCCTACAAACGAAACCCCTCCTCTCAAACAACTTACAATCACATTTTGCTTCGTTATTTGCTGTATTATATTCTACCAGGAATCTCCTATTTTTCAACCCATCATCCACCAGATGTGATTCAACCTCATCTTTGACAGTCAAACCTCCATTTCCCATAGTACAAACAGAGTGTTTCACCTCCTTCTGAAACTCAGTAAAAATAGCATGGGTGTAAATCAGAGATGCATGCTCCTCCAATCTCAATGGGCTGATTTTTTCGACCATACTATGCTCATTTTCAGCATCTAACTTCTTCTGATTGTTTCACCTCATCCAAAATTCCACTAGTGTTCCAAAATGGTTTTCAAATCTCTTGAAATAGCTGTTTTCGCTTTCGGACCTCTGTGTAGTCCTCAGCAAACAACCAAGCGGCAAGTCCCGAAAGTAGGCAGGTATCCACTTGTCTCTCATTGAAAACATGGCCGACAGCCAACTGTTCTCTTCAAGCGCATGATCAGAAATAACACTTCTTTAGTTTTCCTCAAATTCATTGGGCTCTAGATCAATGTCCCAAACTGCATTTATCTTGGTCAGAAAATCAGTCTCACTGCACAGTGTCTTCCCTGCTTTTTCAGCCATTTTTTGCATTATGTGCCACATGTAATATTTTTGCCTAGCACTCTTAAATACAAGGGGAAATGCTTTTTTGATGTCAGGGCACTGATCAGTGATGATACATTGAGGTTCCTTCCCCTCCATTGCATCCAAAAACTTGTTGAAAATCCATTTGAATGATATGTCATCCTCATGTTCCAGTAAACCAGCTCCAAAAATTATTGATTTTTTGTGATTGTCTACCCCCGTGAAGGGAGTGAACACCATAAAGTACTTGTTGGTCGCGTATGTTGGGTCAAAGGATATTGTGTCACCATACAATCGGTAGTTGTTTCGAGCTTCTTTGTCTGCCCAAAAAACCTTCGTTAAGCACTTGGTTTCATCCACATCATAAGCAAAGTAGAAGCCCTTTGTTTCAGCAAGGTGCTTGAAGTTATCAATGAACATGGTAGCGTCATTACTTCCGATGTAACACTTTACATCCTTCTTGAAATTCTTAAAATCTATCAAAGACGCTATGATGTTTTGATAGCCATTTGAATTCTCCTTCACCATTCTGTAAGTTGTTGTTGCTCCTATGTTCAGCTTCGAATGATCAATAATCAATTTTTTATGGAAGGCATTGAGTTCCCTCGACAGCTTTTGGAATTCTCTATTTCTAATAGAGTAAAGCGCATGGTTGTGAACCTCTACAAATTGGTCGACAATATGTGTAGGTTTCTCTCCTGGCTTGTCAGCTGGAGGTGGAATGGTTCTCAATCTCATATTGGCAGGACAAAGACACCTTAACAGTTTGTGCTTCTTTGGCTGTCTAGTCTTTGGCATTTTTTGTTCTGTTGTACTCGAACTACCAACTTCATAATTTGCTGATTGGAGACGGAGTCTCCTTTTCATATCCCTTTCTCCTTGCTTGTTGCACATTATTAGTTTTAGGAGAACACCGCCCTTTGCGGCCCCATTTATGTGTTTTCTCACATCAAAGCCACACGCCAAGGCATATATTTTATAGAACTCCAGCCCCTTGTCCACTGTTGAAAAGGACATGCCAAGTTTAGGCGTAAACTCCGCTTCAACAGTTCGTATCCATCGTTCACTACCTCCTGGTGTGTTACTGTATTGAAGCGAAGGAATAAACTCATCTTCCCCTTGTGTACAAGTTGGGGTGGAAGACATACTGCCATTTGATGATTCACCAGATGTTGGAATTGTATTTTCCGCAACAGAGACAGTAGAAATATCCAGAATAGATACAGTAGAGATATCTGCCACAGTAACATAACAATAACATAATAACATCACAATAACATCACAATAACATAACAATAATAACATCACAATAACATCACAATAACATAACAATAACATCACAATAACATTAGTATAAAAACATAACAATAACAATAACAATAACAATAACAATAACAATAACAATAACAATAACAATAGCAATAAGAACAAAACAATAACATAACAATAACAACATAACAATAACATAACAATAATATAACTGTACGACGATTCATGTATGACGAGATCAATAGAAATTACATAGCAACTAACGTAACAATAACCTTAACGTGATTCATATATAACAATAACAAAGCAATAACAGTAAGAGAATTCATGCATCACATAACCATAACAGTAGCACTAGCATAACGATAATATAATAACAATTACTTGACTTTTTTTTCTTAATAACAGTAACAACAACAATAACAATAACTATAACTATAAAAATTGAATTACTGCGAAACAACTTTTAAATTGAAGAAATCGATCATTATCCTCACGATATAAGAGCATATGATAATTAATTTTCATTCGATAGATTATTACCTGTATCCATAGAAACTATCGCGTTGTTTACTTCGTTTTGCATGCTGTAATTCTGGATTTTTTTGCTGGTTTGATTATCGACGATGATGCTTTGTGAGGTAGCTGAAAGAGAGTTTTAGAGAGAGACTGGATTTTTGAAAAAGAGAAAAAAATATAATGAATTCTTATTTCTCTTTCCACCGTCAATTTTTTTTTTTGCGTTTTGTTTTCCTTTTGTTTTAAGTTTTCCTTTTATATTTATTATTAGTATAGCTATAATCTAAGTATTGATCTAAGCCATTAGTTAAGTAGATCCAATGGCTGAAATTTTATTAGTACAAACTCACCATAAGAACCAAACTCACGAGATCCCGCCTCTATATATATATATATATATATATAATATTAATGTTTGCGTTTTAATTCTATCTAGTATGTAACTTGATGACCCGATACTGACCAGATTCAATTCGGTGTACTGTATTGTGTTTTTTATCAATAAAGCAAGGTCTTTTTTATTTTATGTAATATCAAATTATTATCGCTATTGATCAAACATCAAAAGATTGAACATCAACGGAATTAATCATATCAATTCAAACACTTTAAACAACATTCTATATCATTGATTATTTCATTAGGAATAACCCAGATTTTATATCACAGTACATTACATTCATCTGACATCAAATAAATAAAGATTTTAAATAATCCGGAACAATTCCGGTTAAGAGTAAAAAGCTTTTCTCACACTGCCACCAACAATCCAGAACAATATTGATAATATTGATGACTTCCAAATCATTAACCTCGTATTTTGCAATAACAGATTCAATGCATGCAAGTAAACGTCTTGCATGTGGAGATAAGGTAGGACGGGTACAGCTCAACATATCTCTTGCGGCATCCAACCTGCGAGTATCAGGCCGGCGAGGGTAGTCAGACGACGATGATGATGACGACGCTTGGTTGACAAGTCGGACTGCTTCAAGCCTCTTAATCCAATAATCCCTTTGATGTTCAATGGATGGTTTAATCAATGGGTGATGATCAGCGGGAAGTACGGCAAGAGCCTCCTCCTCATCTGCAATCAATTTTGTAAGGGTCGTCTCATCGTTGGGAAGGTTAACTGCTGCCATTGATGATGTTAATTTTTGGAGTAATTAATTAGGGTTATGTAATATTTAAAGGAGGGGTTTTGAGGCTGTATTTATAGAGAGAATTAGACTAGGTTATGTGGTAATATGCAGTTACTTCCTATATTCATGCCAAACTTGTTAGCTTTGGTCATTCTTAAAGATTCCCAAATTTAGCTTTGGTCATTCAGTATACAGTGGCCATGTTTTGGTTGCATGTTCTTGTTTCTGCTTATGCTGTTGCTGTTTCTGCTGTTACAGTTGTTCTGTTGTTGTTTATTCACAGGTTTGGACTGTAATGCAATCTCTTTTAATTAAAAAAAAATATTAAGAAATAACAACGGTTATTACTGAATACAACCGTTGTTATTACTTTCCACAACGGTTTTACTGAATACAACCGTTGTGATAGAGTAATGACAAAGGTTGAGACATACCCATTGCTATATATTTTCACCCTATTTGCGCCAATATGAAAAGTCTAATAAAGACAATGACAACGGGTCCTTTGTTAACAACCGTTGTCATTACTCTATCACAATGGTTGTATTCAGTAAAACCGTTGTGGAAAGTAATAACAACGGTTGTATTCAGTAAAAGAGATGAATATAGGAAGTAACTGCATATCACCACATTAACTGCATTGACTGCATAGGAAACATATATACATTCACACATTGACTCAATCAATAACTGCATGTGAATGTATAGTGGTTTTGGAAAATGTTAATGCATTAGAATCAAAGCTATAATTAATGTCTGAATCAATAACTGCATGTGAATCAATAACTCCAATCAATAACTCTCTATAAGTACAGCCTCAATACAAGGCTATCAACCATACAAAATTTCACAACTACAAAATACTAACATCTTTGCATTCCCCCAAAATTATGTTATAATGTCTGAAACGTTTACTAACCCATATGCTTGCATCATGGTCCAAATGTCTGCTATTGAGGGTGCCTACGTTGTGTGTAAAATCTACAAGAAACTCCGTGATACGCTTATTCGAAATGGCTAATTAATCAAGAAGATGAGGCCAAATTGGCATGGCAGATACTTTTGTGGAGAACTCGTTTTAGAGTTTGGGATGACCGATGCTCATCGTGCGTCCGCATTCAAACTGGCAAGAATGTTTGACAAGGCAGGGCATGGGCGAAAATATTGGATTGAGAGCACAGACCACCAACCTGGGCCATATCTATGGGTGGCTACCCCACATGACCGTCACCGTTTCCCAAATGCGGTCGACTTCGTTGAAGTGACCCAGGGAGAGCTGTACGAAGAGATGGTTCTGCCGAGGCTGAGCCGATTGATGCATATGCTCTAGCGGTGGCAGATATCCGGGAGATTTACCCTGGCTCAATTTAGTGGAGTCCCCTTACATCAGTTTGTTGTTGTTGTTTGGTTGTTTTGGCGCCGTTTGTGTGTGACGTCGTTTGAACTTATTTAATAATATTAATGTTTGCTTTTTAATTCTATCTAGTAACATGATGATCCGATACTGACCCGATTAAATTGATGACCCGATAATTATAAAGCTTAATTTCGATCAAAATGAAAGTGATTTTGTGTTTAGATTGATACGTTAATTGTTGTTTGACTTAATAATGAAGTAATTAAACCAAATATTAGGTTAAAACTAAATTTAATAATGGTCATAAATTCAATAATAAACTAATTCACAAATTCAATTCAAAGCTATTCAATCAATAAAGCAAAATTAGAATTGAACAATTCAGCAAAATTATAAGCCAACTAATTCACAAATTCAATAATAAACGACATTCAGGAAATCCACAATAATTAGAATTGAACAATCTAGCTAGAAAATCTTAATAAGAAATAGTTAATAAAAATAAACCTGATTAATAAGAAATAGCAGACGGTGACAACAGTGACGGAGATGATGACAGAGAGACGATCAAGGAGTATGTCTTAGTGTTTGTGGTTTTGTGTTGCAGTATGATCGCTTTGTGTTTGTGTTTTTGTGTTGCAGTATAGTATTAATAGTGTTGTGTGTTTTTTTCATGTTTATTAACAAATATTGACAACGATTATTATAAACGAACCGCTGTGATAGAGTAATGACTACGGTTAAAATCTACCCGTTGTTATATATTTTCACCTTGTTTGCGCCAATATGAAAACTCTAATAAACACAAGGACAACGATTCTTTATTTAATAACCGTTGTTGAAAGTAATAACAACGGGTATATTAAGTAAAATCGTTGTTGTTGCTTAACTTTTTTTTTAATTATAAAAAGAGATTGCATTACAACTGTAACAACTGAAACAACAACTGCATAAGCACTATATTCTGCAATAATAATCAGCAGAAACCAAAACATGGAGACTGTATACTGAATGACCAAAGCTAACAAAAGCTAAAGACAATACACTGAATGACAATACACTGAATGACTACACCTCAGGATCGGGGATGTTTCTTGCCCGACATAGTTTCTTCGTTAACCCAAATACCTTCACCATGATCATCACGCATATAAATGCTTTCAATGTTATCATGATCAGTGTCAACATCGTCGAAATAAGATACAGTGGTAGAGTGATCCATTCCCTTAAATACGACATCCTGATCATTATCCCCACCATTATTGGGTGCACCCCGTCTACTCCTTATAGATAGTACAACAGACCACTTCTTATCCATAGGATCGGTGACATAGAACACTTATTTAGCTTGGGATGCCATTATGAAAGGATCATCCTTATTATTGCCAACTTTATCCAAATTGACCAACGTAAATCCCATTTTATCCTTTCGAACACAATTGTTGTTGTTATCAACCCAGTTACATCGAAACAGAGGTATTGTGAAATCAATGTAATCTAATACCAATATTTCTTGAATAACACCATAATAAAGGCATGTTCCCCAAATAGGATTTTTATCTTTTGAAGTAGCAAATTGCATTGCCTCAAATTCAGAACTCGCGCCACTATTTTGCATTGTGCTCAACTCATCTTGCTCGCAGGTGTAAAAACTATATCCATTAATAGCAAAACTGCTGAAAAAAGTGGCCTGACATTTGGACCTAAACCAAGACGTAGTAACCTAGGAGATATGTCATCACCATACTTTTGAACTCGCAGCCATGAGTTATTGACGGTCAAAGTTGTTTTAACGAATAAACTTTGACCGAGTATAATTCCCTACTACGATTTCAGACATCGGTGAATTCTTTTTCATAATGAATATTTTGTAAAGACAATCAATTTGGAATTTTTTTACTGTTTTCAAATGAACTCGTAGCCGAGAATTATTAACGGTCAAAGCTTTTCTGCGAAAAAAGACCAGTACTCCTTAGAAAACGTAATAATTGAGGGCTGCCTACAAGTGAAATTAAAATCCTTTTTTAAGCGGTTGTTTCATGCACCATTTGACGACTTTTGTCTAGTTCTATGTGAATCCGTTTATAACATCCCTCCGTCCTGGTCAATTGTTGTCCTTTCATTCTGACAGAAAGACCATATATATAGTAGATGATCATTTGTAGTTACATTTTGTGGATGTCAAGTGACAATAATCCCATCGGGGGTCATATTACTCGTAGAAAACTTTTCAAAAATAGAAAAGACAACAATTGACTGAGATACCTAAAAAAAATTGGACAACAATTGACGGTGACGGAGGGAGTAAAAACTTAAGTAATTTTAACTCAAAACTAAAACTATTACGTAATATGGAAGAAATTAATTTGGAGTATAAGAAAAGATATAGTCGTTAAATAATGTATTATTATGCATGAAAAGAAGGAGAAAGCAAATGGAAAGAGATAAGGAGGTTTGAAAATGGTTGTTAAGAAGTGAATGGACAAGACAATCCAAGAGTAGCCATACATTAAGGTGGATTCACGGATAAGGTTATCACGAACATCCCGCCACAACTTTCAATTCCTCATCTTATGATCACCTCTTCAACTCATCCTAACCATCCACTTCACTTGATCAAACGCACCTTAACTAACCTTGTGGAACCCAAACCACGTTCCACCTCAATTAACATACGAACCCATTTTGTTACTTGGTCTATAAGCTCCACATTGCTCTCACTTTACATACACTCTAGTTGCTATCATACATTGGTACGTCACACAAGTGTCATACCTTTCTTACATTCATGGAGTCACGAGTGCTATCCGGCGCTACCGCAATTGCTGCCTTGCCGCGCCTTAACAAGCCGCGGCGAGAGGCCGCCAGCTTTGGTGGTGCCTTTGGGGTGAAACCTTTGGCTATGGCGGGAGCGATCAAGGATGGCGGGAACTTGGTATGGGGTAGACAATTGAGGCCGGTTTTGCTTCTTGAACCGGCGTTTCAGAGTGGTCCTGTTAGTAGGAGAGAGAAGACTGCGGTTCAGCCTTGTTGTGCTGCGGCTGATGGGAGCGGTTCCGGGTGAGGTCCGTTCCCCTTTGTTTGAACCCGGTTCGAACCGGGTTTAGTCATGTGACTAATGTACTTTTTTGTTTTCGGTTTTTATCAGGGAGGCTAAAGTTGGGCTTTTGCAGAAGTATCCAGCTCTTACCACCGGTTTCTTCTTCTTCATGTGGTAAGTGAATAGTGAATACTGTTCTCGGTAATTAGCACTGTTTGCATATAATAATTCAATTTTATGTCTTATTGATTTCTGAATACGGATTATATACTTTAAATTTTTTAATTTGATACAGTACGTGAATCGGATTCCGTTTGTTGTTTCTTGAGAAGGTGGCAAAGTAGTTTACAACCGAACATATTTATTTTTCATTTATGGTTTAATGATAAGGTCTTTATTTGTTATTCTTTTATAAGACGGATTCGATCACTAATAATCACAGAGTCATGACTTTATGTGATTTGAAAGTAATTATCATATAACCATTAATAATATACGTGTAAGACCCCCTTACACAAGTATAAGACTATCACTGACTTAATATGTAATTGAAAATTATTAAGTGACATCTCGATACTGTGGCATGATCATTGATCTACACAAGAGTAAATTTTTTTTTTTTTGAGTAAAAGATTAATTTTATTAATAATAATAATATAATAATAATAATAATAATATGTAGTACACGAATTACAACAAAAATCAAAATAAATTGAATACAAATTTGTCAAAAACAAACAAGACGAAGATAATTGTCGGACAATTAATTCTAAGATAAGTTAATTGTCGGACACAAGAGTAAGGATTAGAGCCTACGTACTTGTTGGTTTTGACAATTGAACTTCTTGTTAATGCACTAATTGCTTCTGCATAGTTTAGTTATCATCGATTGTTTTGTGTATCCTTATTTTAGATAAGTTAAGTTAACAGTTCAAAAATATTAGTTGATTACAATGAAACAATGTTATATTAACTAGTTTAAAGAGATAGTTAACAATTAGCCAAGCTAAAAAGCTCACTTATTCTTCATTTAACTATAGACTATTGAAGTATTTATAGTATTAATTTCTCGATCTTACATTAATATTGTTTGATATACTTTCATATTGTTTTCATATATGAAAACTGTTAATGATATAGTTATAGACTAAGTATACTACTGATGTTTGAGCTGAAATGAGTTATTTGTGTTGTCAAGGTACTTTTTGAATGTGATATTCAACATCCTCAACAAGAAGATATACAATTATTTCCCTTATCCCTAGTAAGTACCCCCTAACAATTCTGTTAAATTCATTCCTCTTACTCTAATTCATCAAATAAAAATATGTTAATTGTATACAACGGTCTTATTATAATTTGGAGTACATTTTTAATTATCGTATTTGATGCAGTTTCGTGTCGGTTATCCATTTGTTGGTTGGAGTTGTGTACTGTCTAGTGAGCTGGACCGTCGGCCTTCCTAAACGTGCTGTAAGTTGATTCTATTTCCTGTTCAAACACCCTACTTTTCAAGTTAGCGTACTGGTGTCTACATTGTGTGGATGTCACTCATTTTCACTGAGAATATTCTGCCACCAAAGCAACTACTTTAACCTAGGCCAATTGTAGAAGTATCAACTCCATATTGCGATATGTGTTTGGAATCGGCCTTTTCTTAACTTATTCTCCCTTTCTCAATTATTTGTTTACTTTTAATTAAAACAGCACTAACGAAAAATATAAAAGTTAAACAAATGATTGAGACGGAAGAGTATTATTGAAAGAGTATTTTAATCAACCATCAACAGCATACTTCATAGTTCATATGATGTTATATTTTAAATTTTTTAACATAACTGCCAAATATCAGCTACATTGAAATGGCTTCTAGGTATAGAACTTTGTGTATCGGCCAATATATACAAGTATGTGTATGATACTATTGGCATGTAAGCTGAAATGTCTATTAAGTATAGAAACTATGGGCATCTTTGTAAAGAGTTTTGTGTGTGAATGTAGCCCATTGACGGAAACCTGCTGAAGCTGCTAATCCCAGTAGCCGTATGTCACGCATTAGGCCATGTAACCAGCAATGTGTCTTTTGCTGCAGTTGCTGTGTCTTTCACCCACACCGTCAAAGGTTAGCCTTTCTGCCTTCTAATGCTATCTAAAATACCTGCAGCAGTCTGCAGTGTTCTTTTCGCAACAATGATGAATATTTTTTTCTTGTAGCCCTTGAGCCTTTCTTCAATGCCGCTGCTTCTCAGTTCATACTCGGGCAATCTATTCCTATCACTCTCTGGCTCTCCTTAGCTCCCGTTGTTCTTGGTATGTCTTCCTATATATGCATTATTATACTTACACTCAATAGTTAACCATCAAAGACGTGAATACACACTACACTGTTTATTGAATAACTGAGATCTCAGCATGGTGGTTAAACTTTAGTAAAGCTGGAAATGGTGTGAGTAAGGTTGATTCAAATCGGATCATGTTAAATTTGGGTCTGTGGGTCAACTTCAACATTCGAATCATGTTGGTCCTTTTTTTTTGGACAATGAGAAGAAATTAGCTTACAGAATTGCCATTTAGGCATGTAGGGTTTGGTAGAAGTTATTTTTGATCAGTTGTTTATTAGTTTGGGTTCAGTAGTACTTCAGTGTGAAGTCATTACTGAGTCGGTTTCGGACTTTCCATTCATGATATTTGTAGGTTCTACAATGTCGAGTTCCTTGGGTTGGGTTACACTTTAGTAGCTCTAGGATTGAGGTTACGGGTTTTTTAGATTTCAGATTGACAATCCCCCATTCGCCCCTTCTCTTAGTATGTTTAAGCTAATAGTAATGATCTAAACAAATGCAGGTGTGTCAATGGCTTCACTAACTGAGCTGTCATTCAACTGGCTGGGCTTCATTAGCGCCATGATTTCAAACATCTCTTTCACCTACAGGAGTATTTACTCCAAAAAAGCCATGGTTAATTTAGCTGCTCTTTCAACGTAATTAGTACTTTGATGTTGTCCGGCATTGTACTAACATTGTGCTTTCCCTTTCAGACTGACATGGACAGTACCAATCTCTATGCCTACATTTCCATCATTGCTCTGTTTGTTTGCCTCCCACCTGCAATAATTGTAAGTCTTACATTTCTGATACGATCGCATCTATCTGAAGGCTTCCATGCTTCATTCCTCTCATAATGTGGTTTTTATTGACAGGTTGAGGGTCCCCAACTAATGAAGCACGGATTCAGCGATGCAATTGCTAAAGTTGGTTTAACCAAATTCATCTCTGATCTCTTCTGGGTTGGAATGTTTTACCATCTCTACAACCAGGTTCATCCACATCTACTGTCATACTAGTTCTGTTTCTATTATTAAACTCATTTTTTCTATTATTAAGCCCAAGTTCCGCATTATCACCTCAGGAACGAGATGTCTGCACTCCCTTAAAAAGGACACAAATGTGTGGAAAAATCGTCCCTTACCACTAAGATCTTTCGAATAGCATTATTCTTTGCCTCAAAGGCTCTTACCTATACGAGTAGAAAACATATACTCCGAAAACTCCGTAGGTTTTTGGTGGCTAATCCTTGATAAAATCTTACTTTACTTTTTGCCTCGTTTTAATGCAGCTGGCTACCAACACCTTAGAGAGGGTGGCACCGCTTACTCATGCTGTTGGCAATGTATTGAAACGAGTGTTTGTCATTGGATTCTCCATCATTGTCTTTGGTATGTTCCTTTCTCTAAACCATTTTTAGTTACATTATTCTCTCTTCTCCTGCAGAACTTCTCCATCAGCTTACATGGTTTTATACCTTTGTTACAATACTTATGAATATGTCGCTGCAGGCAATAAGATTTCGACACAAACAGCCATTGGAACTAGCATTGCCATAGCTGGTGTAGCCACCTACTCTTTCATCAAGGCCAAAATTGAAGAAGAGAAACGAGTAAGTACTAGTTTTGCCTAGGTTAACCAACTCTTGTACTCAGTCAAGCACATAGATGGCATTACGACAGATGTCCCACCTGTGTTGGGTTCGGTGGTTGGGTACTATATATGTTACTACGATCCTTCAATTTACCTTGCGTATCTGTGTCCAACAGTGATATCCGACACTGGTATACATTTTAACGCTTCATTTTAAGCCAAAAATAAGAGGTTTTTTCAAAAGATACTGTGTTTGATACCTGAACACATACCTAAGTCCGAATGTCCGATACCTCTAACTCTCTAAGTCTCTAACTGAGTTTGAATAACATAGGTTAGAGGTGCCCTGCTTATCTGTGTAACAAGACACACGACCAGTACTACTTCAAAGCTTCGAAAGACTACTGATCACACTCATGCAAATACCCTATTGATATTTTTCGACTGCACTCGGGCAAAATCAGATAGTTTAATGAGCATTTTTATATTATTTCCTTGTACTCCCTTTGTGCTAATCATTTCTTTACCACTTGTTAAATTACCCCTCACAAATAATAGAAAGGTAAGAAAATGGTTGAGACGGAGGGAGTATTTGATAGACATTGGTACGGCAACTATGCCAACATACCAATTTTGGTGATATACATTGAATGAGTTTGTTAAATGCAGCAAATGAAGACCACCTGATTGCAAAAACTCTACAAAAAGAGACATTCATCAGGAAGAACCTTCATTGTAGATTCTGATAATTTCCTTGTTGGAAAGAAACACAAGAATGTTGTTGCAAAGTTTTTTTCTTTATTTTTTCCTATCAACAGTTAGTTCAATGTGGACCCTAATTACTTTGCTAAACTATAAGCTTCTTGCTTTAAATAAATAAGTAAAGCACTATTTTGCGGCCCCTTTGATTCGTTTTATTTTCTGCTTTGAGGTCAATCTACCTAGAGTATGCTTTGCTATGAAAGTTATGCACTGATTTATATTCAAGGGCTCTAAAAGTCTTTTCTCTCCCTTCTCTCTAAAACTCACAAACCTAAGACCATCCCCAAGCAGAGGTCGCGCTAATTAAGTCGCGACCCAATTTTACTCTTAATCCCACTTTATTTATCTTGACCTACTTTCACCGTCCCAAGCAAAAGGTCACGACCTAGGTCTTCAACCCAATCATTTTTCACTTCACAATCCATATTATATACTTTTCTCTATTGTTTTTTATTATTCAACTAATAAAAATTGACCACCTAGTGGTCAATAAGGTGGTCAATTTTGCTCCATCATGGTCACAAATTGACCTTTTATGTAGAATGGTCACAAATTAGCAAATAAGGTCACCAATTATCTTTGTTTAATTACATCATTAGCATGACCAAGCAAGGTCATGACCTACCAATTGACCTTTCTTGGGGATGGTCTAACTAATTTTGCTCCGTCGTCGCCTCCTTCCACTATGTGTCCTCCCCATCTTAAACTACCCTTTCACCGGAGATGGGTTCATCCTTTGACCCATCTCCGGCGTTCGATCGCTCACATATAATTTTTAATCTTAGCATTCCATCTTTGACTCTGCCACCAATGGGTTATGTCGACGTCCTACGTGCCTCCTCTCCGGTATTGGCGAGGCTTTAATGCCTCGGTGGTCTGCTTTTGTCATTGGCCGATCTCCTTTGCCCTCGCTTTGGTCTTGCATGCAACCTAGGTGCCTCTCCCCTTTCCCCTCTCCAGTAAGGTTGTACGTTCCTTTACCTGGATTGGCTTCAGTTCCGTCGGTCTTTTTTATAGGTATATCCCAACATGTTATGTGTCCTGATGGCTTATGTGTTGTCGTCCTTTTGGCTGGATATGGTGTTCCGCTTCCCCTTCCCCCACCTATCGGTTCTTTGGATGAGCATTACCCATCTTTTTCGTGTCATTGTTTTTTAAGTGTTGCCTTTTGGATCGATATGGTGTTTCCCCTTTCCCCCGCCCCTTCCCCACCTATCGTGTCCAAAATGTTTGTTTTATGGTTTCTATGTGCGGTCCCGTTTTGGTTGGTTGCATGCAAGATTGTTTGGGCCGTGTTTTTGGGATTTGGTCTTTTTGCCAAGGTGGATGGGTTTGTTGGTGTTGTTTGATTTGGTGGGTCTGCTAATGTCCTTGTTTCATGTGAGTCAGATTTGGGGTGGTTTTTTCACTCTTGAGATGTGATTTGGTTGGTGTAAGTTGGTTTGGAATAGGCGTTGGCTTGGTTAGCTTCGATGATCCGTTTTCGAGTCTTCCATGCTAATATATAATTGTCTTCTGTTTTTCTTGGTGTTAATAATAATAAGCTATTATAAAAATATGGATAAGATCAGATTGTGTCCGGTCTATATTGGATTCACCATAGGATGGGTTCCTGTGGTGGTTTCGACTAGGTGTTTGGTAGAGGAGCAGTTTGTGTATTGGTCTGTCTGTTGGTGTGGCTTTTTGGTTCAGCGGTCTTTGGTCTGTCTAGTTTGTTCTTCAAGATGTAGGAGATTTTTCTCCATTCGAGACAAGATTGCTTGTTTGGCTTGCATTCAACATTTTATTTCTACGTCTTCGTGGCATAAGTGCATCTTGTTCCCGTCAGTCGTTAGAGGAAATATCTCGTTTTTCCTTGGGAGTCTCTCGCCATGGGGGTGTCGTGCACGATGAAACTCAAGTCCCAGCTACCTACTCCACCAATATGTTGTTACTCGACATCTCATTTTTCGTAGTCATCTAGTAGATAATCGTGCTTTTTCTTTAAATAATGTAATTTGTATGTACTATTTTATGAGTCGTGCTCTTATATAAGCATTATATTTTAACCTTGAAAAAAAAAATTTTAAACAAGGACTATGAGTGGATGGCTGATCCTAGAGGTGGCAATCGGGTCAATTGGGTCGGGTTTGGGTCGGGTAAAGTCGGGTCGGGTCATATCAGGTTCCGGTCGTATTGGGTCTGACTGCCCTTTAGGGTCGGGTCATTTTCGGGTAAAATGATACATCGGGCCGGGTCGGGTTTGGGTCGGGTCGTAATCGGGTCCGGTTATTTTATCGCAATACTTCAATATTTTACCATTAAATCTAGTTTTAAATTATTATTTGGTTTAGTTATTTCATTATTAAGTCAAACATATCCATTTAAACAATAAATCACTTTCATTTAGATCATTATTAAGCTTAATAATTGTTAGGTCGTCAACTTAATCGGGTCAATATCGGGTCGGATCAATATCGGGTCAGGTCAATGTCGGGTCAGGTCTGGATCGGGTTCGGGTCACTGATCTTCGGGTCGTCATCGGGTCGAGTCGGCTCGGTTGTGGGTTGCAGTATTCTCAGGTCGGGTCGGGTCAGTTTTGCTCGGGTTTCGGGTCGGGTCAGACTTGCCAGCTCTAGCTGATCCAAATACGAAAATTCTACCATTTAATTTAAACATATATAATTGAATAAAATATTTTCATAAATGTATTAGTTATCATACTCCTTCCATTCAATGCACTCTTCGTTCTTGTTTACTTTTTCACGTATCTCAATGCTTATTTTATGTCTTTTTTCATTATATATTAGTAAAATTATAAAATTTTGATATTAATAATGCACTCCTATATACGAATCAAACAAGATTTCACATGGATATATTTTCTCTCATAAATTGTCGAGAATATTAAAGATTCTTGTTAATTGTGAATATTGTCCAAAAGAGAAAGGAGAAGGGTGGATTTCAAGGGAGAGAATACTTTATAATTTATGGTGACTATCATAATCTAATTATTATTTATTTTTATAAATTTAAATAACTAATACTTCCTCCATTTCATTCACTTCTATACATTTGCTTTAAGTACGTATATCCATGATCGTTTTCTTTTTTTCATATCTTTAGTTATATATTAACAAAAAATTTAAAATTTTGATATTCACAATGTACTCAGTAAGACAATTTAAAGTAGGTCTCACATGACTATCTTTTATGCTATGTATTAGAGTTGCATCAAAAAAAAATCTCACTTATGAATAGTGCCCAAAAAGTAAATGTATAGAATTCAATGAAATTGAGGAAATATATAATGAAATTAAAATATCAATGAAAGACACTTGTTTAAACACCCCGCCATACCCGGATCCTTTAAGCAAGGCCTTTTAAGTATGAGAAGGTGTTACCCCCCGGTTCCCCGGGGGTAGGATGTACCAAATTGAGTCTCCAAAACAGGTTATTAATAAAAGAAAGTAATTAAGGTCTACAAGGTTCTCAAATCCAAGAGTACAACTCTAAAAGTAAATACAACTCAACGGTCTCAAAACTACAGCTCAAGTCCAACTCAACAAAACAAGATAAGTTAAACAAGGTCGCGACGAATCCCCGTGCAAGCCCAAAAAACCATCAAAGCACATCATACCTGCTCACAACCTACTCGTCATACGCTGAAAATATCGTATTAGTCACGCTAGATAAACAACAACAACGGCCAGTTTACATGTACATAACCAACCATATGAAATCACAGTATCATCATCACACATATCTGGTGTCATCAAGTAGCGCACCACAGTGCCATCAAGGAGCACACCGTACCACCAATCGCAGTTAGGGTTGAGCAAAACCGAGTACCCGACCCGGCTTTGAAAACCTTTTATATTTCAAACCGGAATCGATCCAATTTCGAACTGGGTAACCGGTTTTTTTGCATTTTTGAATCCGGATCCGAAAACCGGAACCGAACTGGTTTTGACCAAACCGGTTTTCAAAACCGGTTAACCGAACCGGTTTTCTAAACTTGTTTGATTTTCTTATTTATGGGTTTCTGATTTCCTGCAAGTTTTTGGATCAGAAAACTTGCGAGTTGTGTATCGTTCAAAGCAAGATAAAACAACTTGCATTCTTAAACATCCATCTCGTTGTGATAATAAGGGGTTGTGCACCAAATCTTGTATACCTTCATCATCCATCATCAGATAATTAATTTCCACATATGTACGATTGAATTGAAAACAAATTAAATTCCAGTGCTTATACTATTTTATCAAAAGCTTTACACAATCAAATTAAAAAATGAACTTAATCAAAATAAACTATAAACAATCAATTAAATTCAACAAAAGAGATGATAATTTGGGAAAACACAAAAAATTATACCAAAATGAAGTAGAATTAGTAATAACGAAAATACGAAAAAAAAAATAATTAAAAGAAATACGAAAACACAATATGAATGAATCAAATATACAATAAATCAAACATAAATACCTGCTTTAGTGAAAGTTTAAAGACTGCTGAACAAATAGAGACATACAATAGATCTAAACTCGAATTAGTTGAAGGAATTTTTTTTTCTTTTTGGGTTTGAAGAGATGGAGGTACAGAGTCAGAGAGTGAGACTATGGTTGCAGAAGTTTTAGAGCTGAGTTTTGGTTTTGTGTTCTTTAGTTTTTTTTTTTTTTTAACAAGGTGTTCTTTAGTTTGTTAGGCTGAGTTACCTTATTTTTTTGATAAAATAAACCGGTTCAAAAACCAGTCCCTGCATTTGGAATTTCGTGACCCAAAACCGGACCGTTTTTTAACTTAAAAATACGATTCAGGCACCGAGCCGGAAATACCCGCTTTTTCGGGTTCCTAAATTCGGTTATTGGTTTGGTTTCGGTTTTTTAAAGCGGTTCGGATTTTTTTGCTCAGCCCTAATCGCAGTGCCATAAATAAGCACACAGTCCTGTCTAGAGTACGTTGTAGACACAATGGGCCCTACCGTAACATGTCACCCCTGACCCAGCTCATAATCGCATGCAATGTATCCTCCATGGCGGGAACAATGAGAGGCGACCCACAGAGTCTATGTAGTCGGTTCCTAGAACCGCTCCATATAAAGAACCACTCCAACAGCAATACATATCACAATAACCTCAATCAATCATCCAAACTCCAATGCAAATGTCACAATGATATATGTAATACTTCGCATTCGAATGCCTTAATACTCAATCGAGTAAGTTGTACTCGACCGAGTAGTTGAGTATGTCGCTTTAGCAGGCTTTTGCCTGAGTGGCACTCGGCCGAGTAATGTTGGTACTCGACTAAGTGCACCGGTCTAACGGATGTTTCGAGCGATTTTGGGATTAAGATGATTAAGGGCTATAAATATATTTCGTCAGTTTCTTAAAACACTTTATCAACCCCAATCACTCTCTAGTCACCCCTAATCACTTTAATCCATTACCAAGCTTAAATATCGTCTCGTTGCTAGTCTGTGTTTCTTTGTGTGTTGATCAACCGTAAGTCTCTAATCTATAATCAAGTTGTTGTGTCTTCTGGGTAGAATTATTTTAACCCTGATCTAAATTAGGATTGGAAATTGGGTTGTTGTAATTGATTGTTGATCGTAGGTTATTTGTATGGTTGTGTAGGACGAGATTTGTAGAGGATCGATTCTAGGCTTTGCGTGATCGTTGTTGCGGAATTGCTTTTGACGTAGAGTTTCCTACTCAGTACATTTATATGTTGATTGATTTTGGTAGTTATTGATGATGATGGTTGATGATGGCTATGATAATGATGATGATTATGATTGTGACTGTGATTGGTTCTATATTGGTGGTCTGTTACGGGAGACCGTTTCACACCCTGAGTTTGCCTCTTGTCGCTCTCGCCACAAGGGGGATGTGCACATTAATGTTCCGGGAACTCTCGTTGCAATGAGAGGAGCATTTTATGTCCAGTACTACGGTCTGGCATCGGTCGGTGGTACATCGTTAAGATCTACAGTCTGACGCTGGTAGGGATTAACGTTTCAGCGGGAACTCGGTTACTGGAGTGTGGAGAGGATACTGGTTCCTTTGTTATGGATGTTTGATTATGATATTGATTTGGTTGAGGTATGAATGTACTGACCCTTTCTCGGTTTTCAAAAGTGTTGTGATCCATTGGGGAATAGTGTAGATACCTCATTTCTACACCTTTCGCCAATCACCCAGTGATGATTGGGCCGCATGTTTGGTACGCAGAACGATTTATGACAATTCGTAAGTTTATTGTCAAGTGATAGCTCAAATACTTGTGTCTACCCCTTGGCCGTCATCTACGCACCGGTACGGTTGTTTTGACAGTCATTAGAGGTTACTGGAGTCCGGTTCGAAAACTGCTTCATTTTTCTATAAACCATTTTAAAACTCCGAGTCGAAACACTCTAAAATATTCTGATTATTTTATCATATTTTCAAATTCTCTTTCTTGATAAAATGTATCTCGTATATTTTAAAAGGGAAGTATAGATCTACTACAGTTCTTCTTCCGCAGTAGGGAACCTCTACGGAAGAGGAGCAGCATCTTCTGCGCCTCCTCCCCAGCTGTTTACTCTGTTTTCAGAATATTTTCGAGATAAGTTTGTGTTGTTCCCAAACTCTTCGTATTTTCTGCTATAAAAGGAGAGCTTCGTTCTCACTTTTAAGGCACGCGAGTGTTCCGCCCCTTCTCTTCACTCTTTGCATTCTAGACCTTGCACTAAGCTATCGACATCTATGTTCTTGATCAATCGACCACGTAAGCTCAGATCCTTCTGAGTACCCGTCACGTTTTGCATTGGCCGACCAATTTGACCAACTAGACCTTAATCAACTTAATCAAACAATCTTAGTCCTTTTACGAGGGCACTTTCTGCATACATTCGAGTCGAGTTGTAACTAAAAGGTAACTTTAGTTCATATCTCGTTTCGTCAACATCTAAGTCTGAGGATGTTTAATCCCGTCTTTTTATTTTGTACTTTTATTTATTTATTAATGTAAGATCTATGTCGTAAATAAGTTCAAAACCGATTTTAATCGAAAACCTTTTCATAAAATCCTTTTAGTAGTCATTAGATGACAAGAAGAAACGCAGAAGCATCTGCGCCTCTTCGAAAAGTCGCAGCATCTGGTGCGCCTCTTCTAAAGGCTGCATGCTCCTGCTCTTCTTCTTCTCCCTCTGGTTTCTACGTCTTTTGTTTTCCTTTTCTTATTTTATTCATTTCTTATTTATCTTTCATAAATCGTCATGTTCTTGGCCTAGATCTCTAATAATTCAATATTAGCGGGTTTTCGTCTCTGAATCAAAGTTAGGTTTTAGAGATTCGATTTGTTCTTATCAAATCTCTGGATTTGTCATTAACACAATTAGTCTTATAATTTAATTAATTAAACCACTTTCACTCGAGTTTTAGATTGACAATAAATCGCAAATACCAACGAACATTAACTGCTTGCGATTCTGGCTTCACAGCTAGAACCCAACTCAAGAACAGACGCGATAGGTGTTGCGCCTCTTCCACAGGACGCATCTGCTGCTGCGCCTGTTCTGGGGTGGTTTATGTCTCTGAACTTCTAATATATTCAATCAACTATTAACTCTAATATCACTCTAATCTGTTCGTTTAGTTTTATAATTCTTTCTTTTCTTTAAACCTTTATTTTGGATATACTTCCGACATAGATCATGTAAATCATTGTAATTTTGTATTCATATTTAATTATTGTAATTGTATGATTCTTTTGTTTCTCATATGTAATCGATATTTCTTAATTTCGACATAATTGAATGCTAATTACATGTTCACCGACATAGTCTAATTCACATGGTATGATTAAATTGCGGATGTTGCATTGCATGCATATAATCGATGACATATCAAATTCGAACGATTTCCCTAATCGTTAGTAGAGGCCGCTATCGAGGCAGACAGGATTAGGTGGTCGATTAAAGAACTCCTAATACGTACCCTCACCCATTACTCCAGATCTCTGTGAACATCCGTGTTTGTTGGCATCCACGAGAGTCATTCTAGACATAGAATGCTAAGGGTAACGAGTTCTTAGTGTTCATGTCACTACTTTGTGTCTTGACATGACATAAAGTATTCGAACGGTTCCAATTTTCCATAAAAATTGGTGGCGACTCCTCAAATGCATATCACTACGCTTGTCCCTTGTTTACATCCCGTGTGCGCCCCTCCGTGGTTCCCCGTGTACCACAGTTCGGCAAGGATCCACAATCCGTGTATCACAGTTTGGCGACTCCGCTGGGGATACATACACTTACGTGGTATGTACCCAGGGTGAAACTTGAACACGGTTAGGGAATAGTTTGTACGAGACATTTATCGGTTTTCATTACTCGACCTTCTTAGGTCGTTTTATTCGGCCTTCCTAGGCTCAACCCAACCCATTTCGACTAATCGTCCTGTCCGGACGGTCCAAATTCTTATATGGCCCTAAGGATGGATAACGATTGACGTCAACCATATCGCGGTACATACTCATGTTAGTATCAATAGCTTTCACTACTCGAGGAAATGGACTAGGAACCGACCTTACTCATGTTTGGCGCGGACCTCTCCACGGACCCTGGATTTGATTGCTTGGTATGGCCACACATCCTTTAAACCAAAACCTTTTAAATGCACTCAACATACCGTTATAATGCCTGTATAAATGTGTATAACCTCTACATGATCACCATTTTGTAAATAAAACCATGACGAATTTTTCAAAAATAAAATCCAGAGGTGCTTCCTTTGTGCATTGCACTTGCGCATTTCCATGGGCTTCTTTTAAAAACTAAGATACACATGTTAATAAAAGGCTGGGTTAGACACATCTCCCACATGTAGTACAAGCTCCTTGTCTAAATGCTCCTTGTGAACTTCTACAATATGGACGTCACTTAAACCTCGTGGATAATAAGGTGGACTGCAGTCTGGAGTCTAAAGTCAAGAGCTTGTATTTGCATTCACAATATTACTCCCTCCATTCTATGAAATGATATAGAGGTAATTCCAAGTGTAGGTAATATTACTAAGTGTAGTAATAGAGTTATTAGTTATATATTTGGTAACAAAAAAATTGAATTGTATGAAGTTTGATTGTGGAAGGTCTGTCTTTAAATCATCATAACTTGAGTTATAGAAATGATATTTAGGTAATTCCAAGTTTAGGTGATGACTTGTTCTGTTACGGTTTTAACTGTAGGTCATGAGCCGAAATCGACTTAGAAATAAGGGAGATGTGATCGTTTTACAAAAACTGGTCGTTGATGAGAAATGCGACGTACTCGACCGAGTGCACCAAGGTACACAACCGAGTACAGGGTACTCACCAAGTGAACTTGTCACTCGACCAAGTGCGCGAGGTTAAAATTCTGGGATGGCTACTGGAGTGCTGTACTCGGCCGAGTATAGTGTACTCGTCTAAGTGCGTCGTACTCGACCGGTATAGTGTGTACTCGACCGAGTAGAGTGTGTACTCGGTGAAGTGTGTCGTAATCGACCTTGTGGCTTCGCCACAAGAGGGGATTGTGAGTTTGTTTTATCAATGTACTGTTTGTGTTAAGTTCATTACTTAATTGCCCCTTATCTTAAATATGTGAAGGAGGTGTCTTCACGTTGGGTTATAGTATATCTTTGTTATGTGTTCCGAATATATATTGGTTTTGGTGAATGAGTTCGACGGATTTATAAGTGGATAATGTTCCCTATGATTGTATGGTTTTGTGAGAGATGTGTATGGTTATATATGATTAAGTCGGATAGATTGATGAGCCTTGTGAGAGAAAGAGCCAGTTTTGTGATATGTGACGCGTAATAATATCGTGGGCTGAGTAATATATATATAAAGGCGTGAATGTATATATGGTAAAATAATAGTGGGTGAATGGTAAATGTATGAATTGAGGATCGAGATGAGAAGTATGAATGGTTTCAAATGAGAATTTTTTTGTTGACTAGGGATATATGCGATAAGGAGCGTTATAGAGGAATCTAGCGATGATTGTGCCTAGAGAGCTCAGTTTGCATGATGTGTATGTAAGACTTGGATATGATTGTTTTGATGGAAATTTGGGTTACTAAGAGACGATTGTGGAGATGAAAAACATTGGTAAAATATGATATGAGGTAAACATGGTTTTGAAGTATGCTAAGGATAAATAATAGTAAAAGATGATGAAGTATCGTTGATTGTTTGAGCTTATTAATAGCGAATGAAGGAGCCTAGTGTGATCGATAAGAAAAATTATTATCACATATGAATAGGAAATTGTAGCTGCGTGTTGTTGAGTTTGGATCTTGAGATAATAAGAAGGAGATTGTATTATTAAAGGAGTAGATAGTGAAAGTCCATAGACCTTACTTAGACTCCTCTAATTAGTTTCTAAATTACTTGTTAATTTAGTATTTAATGATCTATGTAACATGCATGCAAATATAAAGACATTTATATAAGAGAAGAAATTT
>JAIUZE010006334.1:0-11443 GCA_022085475.1 Heliosperma pusillum | reverse complement strand
AATGCATCCAATCTGCATTAAAACATAACAAAAGCGGCAGAATCGATATTCTAGCTAAAATAGCATAGAATAAGCAAGGAAAGACGGTAAATCGAGTTAATTGTGTCTACGGGAAGCATAAAATATGTATATAAATAATGTTCATCAAACTCCCCCAAACCAATCCTTTGCTTGTCCCTAAGCAAAGCACTCGACACATACAAAGACAAACATACAAATGGTGAATGAAAAACTCAAAGCTAATGTTAATGCACATACAAATCCCAAGCTATCCATATCTATAACAAAGTAATGACCAAGTTGTACCAATAAAACAAATTCAAAGGTACGGGAAAGTAGAAAACGCAGTTCATAATCCAAGATTTTACATGATACCGTAATGTAGACAAAACCAAATACCTTTCAATCTTGCAAGGCTCAATTTGTCGGATTCTCGCGGATTCACTCAAACACTCATAAGTTTATGTAAAGGTGAGTTTTGTGAAGATAGAAAGAAATAGAAACACTCACTCAACTTATGAAACATGCATGCATTCTAATGTGATAGTAATTTCCCCAACAAATACGCATTCGCTACAAAGTACATGAATCAGGACAAAAAGGAAGGCTAATGGGGGAAGGTAGAAATGGGTTGTGCCAAGGCACGTTTGGGAATGTGGGGCTAAGACCGGTAGTCGCAGCGACACGTACCAAAACAAATCTACAAGACTAGCACAAACCAACACCGACTAGAGAAATCATCTTAAACTTTGACAACACAAGAGAGAGATCGATATTGCTCTCTGAAAAATGGATTAGACTCTAGTAAATTCCCTTGAATAATTCAATAAAGCAACAATTTTTCTTCTTTTTTTTCTTTTTCTCTTTTTCTTTTCATTTTCTTCTTTTTCATTCTTTTCAAATCAAATCTCTTTTTTTTTCTTTTCTTTCTTCTTTTGCTTCATAATTTTTTTCTTTCTCAACAAAGGGAATAAATGACACAATTGCCAACACACTTGCTACACCCAATTGATATTCTTTCAGAAATCCCGACCCAACCATAGTAGACAAGTATACAAGGAAAACATGCAACTGCGACTGTCCCGATAAGGTAGGCAAGTTCTAGGAATGTAGCTATTAGATAGGTTATGAAACAGGCTACAAAGGCTCAAATGGGCTAAACATAGAGAACTCAATAATAAGGGTATAAAATCAAGTCTTTTTGGCTATGTGAGGCTTATTTGAACAAAAAGAATCACCTTTCATCATGCACTTATCAAACGAACGCGTATAGTATCAAGAAACGAATGTCACACTTATGCAATTTGATGTTACACATTCCACAAGGAGTACCACACTCAAGTCTAAAAACAATGAGACCAGTTTATTAATGTTCCTGGTCTAGGAAGCTCTAAAGACCTCAGAATTTTAAGTGGTTTACCAACAAAAATTGCCAAATCTAATTAGCATAAGGTATGTCAAAAACGGTCAAGACTTGTACTATGAGCTTTGTTTTTCAAAAATAGTAAGTCAAAACAATGTACATGGATAACTTATTTGGGATTCAAATGCAAAAACAATGCAAATTATCATCATTGTAATTCAATTCACCAAGACTCGACCTAATAAAATAAAAACATGTTTTTGGATTTTGTAAATTTTTCAATTTTTATGATTTTTTTCTTTTTAAATAAACTAAACACACAACTAAAATAAAGACTCTCCCCCAAACCTAAATGTCACAGTGTCCTCAGTGTGACGCTAACAGCACAACATCACACAATCAACCAACAACAGCAACCTAAAGGACACCACTAACAAAAGGGAATGGGAAATAACTAAAAGAAAATACAATAAAAGAAAGTACAAGGATAGATAATACCAGCTTATAAGCATAGCTTCCCCCAAACCAGCTGTAAAATGGGGGAGTAGTGACAGCGGCCACTACTGCGCCTGATCATCATCATCATCATCATCTCGCCCCTCTCAGCAGCACCAGAAGAAGAAGCCCGAAACGGGTCACCAAACCCACCAACTGGAGCATCCGGTTGGATAGGAGTATACCAAGAACGACCCAGGCAACCATAATCGTGACTAAACTCCTGGGAAAACTGCTGAGAAGTCACCCCATAATTATCAAACACACCCGTCTCATCACCCGGACCTCGGTAGTAGCTCGGCGGAGTCCAACCAGCAGTGGCATTAAGATCAGTCCGCATGAGGTTCTCCCAAAGTCCCCTCATCACCAAGTCATTGTTTATTCCTTGGTGAATCCTAATCTCCCTCTCTAAAGCTGGATCATAGGTGTAAGTAGGTGAAGGGTAAGGGTAAGGAGCTGGGGTGGGTGTAAAGCGTGGAATCGGGGTGGTGGTAGTCTGAGCAGAAGTAGATGGGGTAATCCGCCGACGAGGTCGACGGTTCTCGGCTAAAGCAAAAATAAGCTCAGGTGGAACCACATAAGAATGAGGGGGAGGGGTAGGTCCAGTCTCAGGATCATGGGTAGACAACCGCTCCGTAGATGGGAGACGGTTATCGGTATCAGGAAGAGCTATCCACTGGGTCCCCCGTACCCGCCACTGAAATCTATTGTTTCCTAACGCATTTATCCAACAAAGGGTGTGGCGCAAGTACTCCTCATCCACTCTAGGGGCATGAAGGGGGGTCATTGGTGTGTAGTTACGGTCTCCCCCAAACCCAGCAAGTCTCCTAGCCAACTTAGTGACCCAGGCACCACAATCTAAGGAATGTTGGGTAGCGGAAGTGATCCTCCAGAAAGCAAAGCACACCAAACCAACCGGATTAAAATAAAAATCAATCTCATGCATGGGGTTGAGGGTAGAAGCAAGTAATAGGACCTCATGAGAATTAAGCTTACTTAGGTCCTTCCTAGCAAATAAAAGGAGGCTAAAGAAACGCAAAAACAACCTTAGACAAGGATGTTGCACATCATTGACCGCCATGGCATTGACACGTGCCTCAGGAAGACCCGTAAATAAACGAAAGTATTCAATGGCTTGAAAGCCGGAAGGAACAGCAATAAAAGTATCATCGTCACCGACAGAAAGACCCAAATGATTCGCCAATTCGGCGTAAGTCAACACAAAGTCCCTATTAAGCAACCTAAAAGACACACTTTCATTGGTCTCGTCCCAATCATAGGAACTGAAAAATTCAAGTGTCAATGGTCGATAAGAAAGCTCATTCAGGGAATATAGCCCCCCAAACCCGATTCGGTGAAACATATCAAACATGGCAGTCCCAAAACCGAGTGAATCAAGAACGTTGGGGCACACACAGCGAGTAGGGTCCATAGGACGACCCATAAGCAAAGCAAACCGGTCATGCTGCTCTTGTGTGTTGAAAACGATCCAAGGGTAGTCGGGGTTACTCGGAATTGCTTCTATGTCGGGTTGGCGAACAATACGGGGTGCTCTACGACGCTTACTAGTTCCTTCTTGCCTAGACATAGCTAATTAAAGTAAATAAAACACAACAAACACAACTCTATGCTCAAAAGACGGATTAGCTAACCCTAACTCGAAAAAAATTCAAATTTGAGGTTAAAACGCAAGAAAGACGGAGCAATTAGCAATGCAAGAGTGAATAATTACTAAATAACAAGGCTAGGAAGCAACAACAACAAATTAGAAGCACAAAATTGAAGAAATAAGAAACAAACCCTAATTCACGTTTTGGGCAAAATAAGGGAGCAAAAATACCGATTTCTTCACAAATTGAGCTTGAAACAAGTAAATTAATGTTTGTTGATGCAAGATTGATGATGAATTGAAGATATGAGTGAGTTTGAGGGAGTTATATGAGAGAATAAGGGTGAGGGAGAGAAGAAAGAGGGCGAAATATGAAGAAGAATAAGAAGAAAGTTGGAAAAACATGCTTATTAGCCCTCGGGACCGGTTCAAACCGGCCGACTCGATCGAGCAAAGGAGCTTGCTCGATCGAGCAACCAAAGAAATCTGGATTTTGTAGTTCTTTGAAGTGGCTGATGTGTGGGATGTGTAAAAACTCGATCGAGCAGATGCTTGCTCGGTCGAGCAACCCGTGAGTTGCTGATTTTTCTCTTTTTCGATTCCTTTCTCCTTTCTTTCTTTTCGTGTCTTCATTAATAAAGCGATTTCCGATTGTATTAGCTGTAATCACTCAATAAAATCGTTAGATCGCTCCCTCACCGCACTCAATAAAGCACAAATATATTAACTATCCAAACGAAATCTAATTAAACTATGACATTAATAATTAGGCTAATCGAAATAAAATTTACAAATGAAGTACAAGTAAATGCCGGGTTGCCTCCCGGTTAGCGCTGGTTTATAGCGGTCCCGCACGACCGTGTTACCTCAAAGTCATGGTGATTTATCAAGAGTGAAAAGGTCGACGGCCTCTATCACTCCAATAAATGCTCCATCATAATAGATCTTCAAGCGTTGACCATTGACTTTGAAAATCTCACCTTTGTCGGTTTGTAGTGAAACCGACCCGAACTTGTTCACCTCGATAACTGTGAACGGTCCCGACCATCTGGACTTGAGTTTACCTGGAAACAAACGCAAACGGGAGTTAAATAATAATACTTTATCACCAACTTTAAATTCCCGTTGCATGATATGCTTGTCATGCCACTTCTTGGTCTTCTCCTTGTAGACCCGAGCACTATCATAGGCATGCAATCGAAACTCATCAAGCTCGTTCAACTGCATAAGTCGTTTCTCACCCGCCAGTGAGGGATCCATATTAAGCTCTTTTATGGCCCACATAGCCCTATGCTCAAGTTCTACCGGTAAATGGCACGCCTTGCCATAGACTAACCGGTATGGAGAAGCACCAATTGGAGTCTTAAAAGCAGTTCGGTAAGCCCATAAAGTGTCATCAAGCTTACGACTCCAATCTTTCCTAGATTTACTCACGACTTTCTCAAGGATTGACTTGATCTCCCTATTAGAAACCTCTACCTGACCACTTGTCTGCGGATGATAACTTAACCCCCGACGATGTGTAACACCATATTTCTTCAATAAAGAATTAAGATGACGTTCATTGAAATGCTTTCCTCCATCGCTAATGAGAGCACGAGGAACCCCAAATCGTGGGAAAATGATCTTCTGAAACAGCTTGATAACTGCTTTGGCATCACAAGTAGGAGTGGCAATGGCTTCCACCCATTTAGAGACATAATCAACTGCTACTAGAATATATTGGTTACCATGGGAAGATGGGAATGGCCCTTGGTAGTCAATACCCCAAACATCGAATATCTCAACTTCCAAAATACCCGTTTGAGGCATCTCATGCCTTTGAGAAATATTTCCCGTCCTTTGACATGCATCACAAGAACGGACAAAAGTAGTAGCATCCTTGAGAATAGTCGGCCAATAAAAACCCGACTGCATAACTTTAGCAAACGTCCTTGAGGGACCATGATGACCGCCATATGAAGAAGAGTGACAATGAGAAAGGATGGCATGTACCTCACCCTCTGGAATACATCGTCGATAAATGCCGTCGGCACATTCCCGGAATAGATAAGGATCATCCCAAAAATACCTCTTGACATCGTGTTGAAACCTCTTCTTTTGCTGATAGGATTGATCTGGAGGCATAATTCCCCCAACCAAAAAGTTGGCATAATCGGCAAACCATGGAGTCTCCATGGTAATGGCAAGAAGATGATCATCAGCAAACGAATCATCAATGGGGATGGACTCTCCCTCTTCAAACCTCAGACGGGACAAATGGTCAGCTACCACATTCTCAGCACCCGACTTATCCCGGATCTCCAAATCAAATTCTTGTAGCAACAAGATCCAACGAATAAGCCTAGGTTTGGCTTCCTTCTTAGCCAACAAGTATTTTAGTGCCGCATCGTCAGTATAGACGATCACCTTAGAACCCACAAGATAGGCTCTAAACTTATCCAAAGCAAAGACAACCGCAAGTAACTCCTTTTCAGTGGTAGCATAGTTAACTTGCGCATCATCCAACGTCTTACTGGCATAGTAAACTACATGTAGCACCTTATCCTTCCTTTGCCCCAAAACAGCCCCAACTGCATAGTCACTGGCATCACACATTATCTCAAACGGCAATGTCCAATCAGGAGACTGGATAATAGGAGCTGAGATTAGAGCTTGTTTAATCCTGTCAAAAGACTTAACACACTCATCAGTAAAGATAAACGGGGCATCCTTATGGAGAAGCTTAGTCATTGGTTGAGCAATCTTTGAAAAATCCTTAATAAAACGGCGATAGAACCCCGCATGACCAAGGAAACTTCTAACACTTTTAACATTCACCGGGTACGGTAATTGCTCAACCACTTCCACTTTAGCTTTATCCACTTGGATGCCTCGTCCAGATACAAAATGACCAAGTACCACCCCTTCAGTGACCTTGAAGTGGCACTTCTCCCAGTTTAAAACAAGATTACTCTTCTCACAACGTTGTAAGACCTTAGTTAGATTAGCTAAACAACTATCAAAATCGGTCCCATAAACACTGAAGTCATCCATGAAGACCTCCATAATAGACTCGATATAATCAGAAAAAATAGCCATCATACAACGTTGAAAGGTGGCGGGGGCATTACATAACCCAAAAGGCATTCTTCGGTAAGCAAAGACACCATAAGGGCATGTGAAGGTAGTCTTTTCCTGATCGTCAGGATGAATGGGGATTTGAAAGAATCCCGAGTAGCCGTCTAGATAACAAAAATACTTATGACACGCTAGACGCTCTAACATTTGGTCAATGTAGGGAAGAGGGAAGTGGTCTTTCCTAGTGGCTACATTCAGCCTCCTATAATCAATACACATCCTCCACCCAGTCACTAGTCTAGTAGATATGAGCTCGTTTTTCTCATTAGTGACGACCGTAGTCCCTCCCTTCTTAGGGACTACCTGAACAGGACTAACCCACTTGGAATCAGAAATAGCATATATGATTCCCAGCATCTAACAATTTCTGCACCTCTTTTCTAACTACCTCTTGCATAGTGGGGTTCAAACGACGCTGACCCTGCCTACAAGGTTTATGGTCTTCTTCTAAGTGGATACGGTGCATACAAAAGTCAGGACTAATACCTTGTAAATCGTCAATGCTATAGCCTATAGCCTTTTTGTGCCTTTTTAAAACCACCAATAAATCAGTAAGTTGGCTTTCAGATAGGCTAGCACTGACAATTACAGGATTCATCTCATGGGAATCAAGAAAAACATATTTAAGATGAGAGGGGAGGGGTTTAAGTTCAGGTTTCTTTACCTCGATAACCTTAGTGGGGTTACCTAAGCTATAAACCTTCTGTAACTTGCAATCCTCTCCTGTCAGCAGTTTTTCCATGGCAACTACTTCTTCATTCCGTGAGCTTCCAGCTTCAGCAGTGCTGGAAATTAAGGCGATCTCCAGAGGATCCCTATTCAAACACAAAGAAAGACAGTCATCAATGGTTATATCAACAATATCGACTCTATGACATGTCTCTTCTAACATGGGATGTTTCATGGCATTGTCTAAGTTAAAAGTAATTGTATCATCCCCCACTGTTAGTGTAAGTCTCCATTCTTAACATCTATAACCGCCCCCGCAGTATGGAGGAATGGTCGTCCCAAGATGATAGGAATTTGGGTGTCCTCAGCCATATCTAAGACAACAAAGTCAACTGGTATGAAAAACTTCCCTACTCTAACCGGTACGTCTTCTAAAATCCCTAAAGGGTGTTTAATAGAACGGTCGGCCATTTGTAAGGTCATGGTTGTAACAGTAAGTTGACCCATATTAAGCTTTTTGCATATAGAAAATGGCATAACACTAACACTAGCCCCTAAATCACAAAGGGCTTTGTCTATGGCTAAGCAACCTATATTACAAGGAATAGAAAAACTCCCTGGATCCTTTAGCTTTGGTGGTGATCTGGACTGCAATACAGCACTGCATTCCTCAGTAAATGCAACCGTCTCCACTTCATTAAAGGACCGCTTCCTTGTCAATATATCTTTCATGAACTTTGCATAAGCCGGCACTCGAGTAATCAACTCGGTAAAAGGTACACTCACTTGTAGATTCTTGACCACCTCCATAAACCTCCCAAACTGTTTATCAAGCTTGGATTTATGTTGGCGGTGCGGAAAAGGAAGTGCAATGACAATGGGCTCGGCTTCTTTAGCTTTGGAAGATGAATTGGAAGTATTTTCATCCTGATCAGGGGTTGCTCGATCGAGCAGAGGAAGTGCTCGATCGAGTTTTGGTGTACTGTAGCTGTCAGAAACTTCCCGAGACAAATTTGAGCAAATTTTCTGGGTTGCTCGATCGAGCAAGGGGGTGCTGCTCGATCGAGCAACCTCTATTTCAGCCCCTTTTTCGCCTTTTTTCGAACTTTGATCAGCAACTTCCAAGCTTTCATTGGTTTCATCCCTTATCATTTCAGGGCCTTTGTAATGGGTTCCACTCCTCAAAGTGATGGCATTGGCTTGTTCATGTGGAGGGTGTCCTTGAGGAGGAAGATTACCCGGTTGTTTATGTGGATTTTGAATTGCCAATTGGGCAATTTGAGTGTCAACCATCTTGTTATGAGCTAACAGTTGTGAGATCTGAGCATCTTGCTTTTGTTGGATCATAAGACTCTGCTGCAACATGGCTTTCAGTTCCGCCATATCATTACTTGGAGGTGGTGGAGGTGGAGGTTGTTGGAAGTTTTGGCCACCTTGATTGGAACGATTGAAGTTACCTTGAGAACTGCGATTCTGAGGAATCACATAAGATGAACTTTGTTGCTGAGGTGGTGGTGGGGTCGGATTAAGAACATTCTGACTTCGGTAGGAGAAATTGGGATGCTCTCTTGTCCTTTCATTGTAAAAGTTAGAGTACGGTGAACCTTGCTTAAAGGATTGAAAAGCAAGCACTTGATCAACCGTACTCATACATTCCACTGCATTATGCCCCATAGTACCACATCTTTCACAGGTTGGCTCTTGTTGAACCATGGCATGAACTGTTTGCTTATTCTCCAAGGACTTTGAAGTTTGTAACTCGGCAATTTTGGCAGTTAATGCCTCTAACTGAGCTGCAACTGCATTATCCGTACCTCCTCTCCTCGCATTGCCCCTAGGATTCCCATACTCAGCATTGTGAGTAGCCATCTCATCAATTAACTTCCAAGCATTGGCATCAGTAGTGTTATTTTGGAATCTCCCATTAGCAGCAGAATCCAACAAATTCCTCTGATCATCATATAACCCATTATAAAATTGGTTGCATAAGAACCAAGTATCAAAACCATGATGTGGAACGGACTTGACAAGCTTTTTGAAGCGAACCCATGCCTCATTAAAGTTCTCTTGGGGACCTTGTTTGAAACTTGTGATTTGACTTCTAATGGCATTGGTTTTCTGTGGCGGAAAATATCTTTTGTAAAATGCAAGAGCCAAAGAATTCCAATCGGTGATGCCAAGCGCAACCATATCTAACTCACTCAACCAATCTTCTGCCCCGTCTCGTAGTGAAAAGGGAAACAACACTAACTTGATCTGATCTTGTGTCACCCCACCCGTCAAAGGAATAGAGCAGCAATAGTTGGTAAATTTCTCCATATGCTTAGCAGGATCCTCAGTAGGGCTCCCTCCAAACATATTTCGCTCCACCAAAGAGATATAAGATGGACGAATCTCAAATAGCAGGAGGCGGCATTACGGAATGCTGCCATTGCTGACTGTAAGCTCAAGTACTTGACTGAGCTACTACCGCCCAACCCAGGCCCCAATGCAGGAGCTAATGAATCACTTGCTTATAGTGATTTCATGATGGAGGCGGGTGCGATAAAGAACGTACTCATCTTTTCAATGGAATCAAATTTGCAAAGGCGATTCCTTGCCCATGGTGCGAATAAGATTTTCACCACGCTCTCTAACGAGTTCTCGAAAGCTCCGAGGATCGTTAGCTATGAGCATACCTGTCGCTTCTTTGAGGCGAAACTCCAGAAGGGCCAAGCGGTTAGCCCACACATTCTTGATATGATTGAGAATGTCAAGAAACTGGAGGCACTTGGTTGCAAAATCGATGAGAAGATCGTCATAGACCGCGTTCTTCATTCACTTCATGATGGTTTTGCCCTTTTCAGGGCAAATTACTATATGAATGATATGAAGAAGAGTCTTCATCAGCTCCACTCACTCCTTGTACAGACAGAGAGTGATCTGAATTTGAGGTGGAGTCTGAAACAGGACGTTCTCATGATTGCCAACAAGGGCAAAGGTAAGGGCAAGGCTAAGGTCAACCTAGCTGTAGGGAAGCCGAAATTCAAAAAGCCACGACAAGGCAAGAGTGGGCCTGGTGAGACTAGCGGTAGCTCACAAGGCAAGACAAAGAGCGATGAAGGTAACGTGGAGTGCCACCATTGCCACAAGCTTGGGCATTGGAGGAGGAACTGCCCCGTGTACCGTGAGGACATAAAAGCAGGCCGCGTCTCTCCTGTTGGTATGTCTTCTTCTTTTATTCATATGATTGAGATTAACCATGCAAGTTTCGGAACTTGGGTATTAGATACTGGTTGTGGTTCTCATCTGTGCAATCATTTGCAGGGCCTAAGAAACATCAGAATTCTTGCAAGGGGTGATGTGGACCTGCGAGTGGGGAATGGAGCAAGAGTAGCTGCCGTTTGAGTGGGAACATATGTAATCCAACTCCCGAGTGGATTTGTGTTATTTCTGAATAACTGTTACTATGTACCCAGTTTATCTAAAAACATTATTTCAGTTTCCGTACTTGATAAGGACGGTTTTGCGTTTGTAATAAAGGATAATAGCTGTATTTTCTCTTTAAACGAAATGATTTATGGTAAAGCAGTTTCCATGAATGGGATTTATGTTTTAGATCAAACCACAGATATAATGCATGTGAGTAGTAAGAAAGCAAAGGTTGGTGACAAAGCTCAAACCTATTTATGGCATTGCCGTATGGGACACATAAATGAAAAACGCGTGAAGAAGCTCATGATAATGCAATATCTCCCCATTGATATGAATCTTTGGCACGTGTGAATCATGTCTCATAGGCAAAAATGAATCGAATGTCATTTCAAAAGGTGTTGGGAAATGCGCGCTGCTGACTATTAGGACTCATACATGATGATTGTGTGTGGACCCTATGTCAATCAACGCTAGAGCATGGCTATAGATATTTTATCACTTTCACGGGACGATTTGAGTAGATATGATATGTTTACTTAATGAAGTATCAAGTGAGTCCTTTGACAAGTTCAAGGAATACCAGAATAAGGTTGAAAACCAGCTGGGTAGAAAGATTAAAGCAGTACGTTCAGATCGTGGTGGCGAATATCTTTCGAAGGAGTTGTGATCAAAACCTCAAAGACTGTGGTGTATACTACAGTTAACTCACCTGAAACCACCACAACTTGAATGTGTGTCCGACGGAGAATCGAAATTACTGATATAGTTTGACC
>JAIUZE010006333.1:0-27720 GCA_022085475.1 Heliosperma pusillum | reverse complement strand
TCATTCCCAATGAGTAGTATGTCATCTACATACAAGACTAGAAAAGTCACTTTACTCCTACTAAACTTCATGTATAAACATGGTTCCTCGACACTTCGAGTGAAACCATTTTGTTTAATTACATGATCGAAAAGATGATTCCAACTCCTGGATGCTTGCTTAAGACCATAGATGGATCTCTTAAGTTTGCATACCTTCTTAGGGTTTGATGGATCCACAAAACCTTCAGGTTGTGTCATGTACACTTCCTCTTCTAGAATCCCATTCAGGAAGGCGGTTTTGACATCCATTTGCCAAATCTCATAATTATGAAATGCGGCAACCGCTAAGATAATCCTTATGGATCAAAGCATGGCGACTGGGGCGAAGGTTTCGTCATAGTGAAGACCATGAACTTGGGTGAAACCTTTAGCCACCAATCTAGCTTTATAAACATCATTATGTTTGTCTATGCCACTTTTGATCTTATAGATCCACTTACACTGAAGAGGTCGTACCTCCTTAGGTAAATCAACCAAGTCCCATACTTGATTGTTGTACATAGAATCCATTTCGGATTGCATGGCTCCTAGCCATAGCTTTGAGTCGGGACTAGAAATGGCTGCTTTGTAGGTAGTAGGTTCGTTACTTTCAAAAAGTAAAACATTATAGTCGTCACCTTCCTCTATAATACCAAGGTATCTATCAGGTTGATGACTAATTCTGCTTGACCTCCTAGGTTACGAAGGAATAATAACCGTGTCAGACGAAGAGGGAACGTTTTTACTACGTCGTCCTTTTCGGTTTTGTGGCTCTCTGATTCATCAAGTTTCAAATATTTTCTCCCACTCTTGTCCTTTAGAATAAAATCAACTTTCTAAAAAGACTGCATCACGAGGACACAAACACTTTGTTCCTGTGTTTATTGTAGAGTAATACAAGCACGTGATTTCCTTTGGATATCCTACAAAAAGACATTTGTCAGATTGGGTGCGAAGTTTATCGTCAGACTTATTCTTAACAAAAAGCTCGCATCCCAAATTCTAATAAAATGACAAATGAAGGGACTTTCCTGTCCATTTCTGGAGTCTTGTTTGCCGGCTTAAGTCGGGCTTCGAATTTAGTGAAATATTGCAGATAAGATAGCAAAACCCCAAAAATAATCAGGAAAGCTCTGTTAGACTCATCAAGATCGAACCATATCTAATAAAGTTCGATTTCTCCTTTCGGACACACCGTTTAATTGCGGTGTTCCAGGAGGAGTCCATTGTGATACTATACCACAATCTTTAGGTGTGAATCAAATTCATTGTTCAAGTATTCACCACCACGATCGGATCGTAGGGTTTTAATCTTTTTATTCAATTGGTTTTCCACTTCATTTTGAAATTCTTTGAATTTTTCAAAAGCATCACTTTTATGCCTCATCAAGTAGACATATCCATATCTACTCAAGTTGTCGGTAAAAGTAATGAAGTAGTGATAACAACCTCTAGCTTGGATAGTCATTGGATCGCATACATCCGTATGTATAAGTCCTAATACTTCACTTGCTCGTGTCCCTTTTTCCGTAAAAGGAGCACGAGTCATCTTGCCTAGAAGACAAGATTCGCATACGCCATAAGATTCGTAATCGAATGGTTTGAGTACTTTAGATGAAACAAGTCTCTTTATGCGTCGTTCGTTTATATGCCCTAAACGACAATGCCAAAGGTATGATTGATTAGGTTCACCTTGTTGTGAGGGCCTCGTTTTAATGATAGACCTCTTTTGCAAAATAGAAATAAATACTCCAATAGAAATGGCCTCGCCCATAAACCATTTCATAAAAGCAACAGTACAACAGTTGTTCTTAATACAAAATGCAAAAACCTTCCAATGTCTAACACGGAAGGGAGAAATGTTCTTGGTAAGAGTGGTAATAATAGCAAATTATTTAAATACAACTCTAAACCATTAGGCAAAAGAAGAACGTAGGTGCCCACGGAAACTGCGGCTACCTTAGCTCCATTTCCCATGCGCAGGTCCACGTCACCCTTGGCTAGTGCTTGCGCGTCCCTCAGCCCTTGTACATGATTACAAAGGTGAGAACCACAACCGGTATCAAATACCCAAGAAGATGTACTAGCAAAGTTAATATCTATCATATAGAGTGATGAAAGAATTTTACCTGACGTTGTCACACAACCATCTTTCTTGTCTTTCAAGTACTTGGGGCAATTGCGTTTCCAATGCCCTTTGCCATTACAATAATAGCAATCCGCCTCCGCGTGTTTGTTGACTTTGGGTTTGGCCTTATAAAAGACATTTGCCTTTCCCTTGCCGGATTTCTTGAAAAGAGTCTTACCCTTTCCCTTGTCCTTCCTTACCCCAAGGTTCATGTTCTTCATTTTCATGGAAAGAACATCCTTGGGTTCACTCCCACTAGCCTCCATGTCCCTCTCAGCTTGGGTGAGGAGTGCCTGGAGTTCATGGAAACTCTTGTCCATGCCATTCATGTTATAGTTCACCCTAAATTGGGTGAACTTAGGTGAGAGTGAATGAAGGATTTTACCCACCACCAAATTCTTTGGAACTTTGCACCCTAGACGCTCTAAGGTGTCCGCGTGCTCAACCATTTTGAGCACGTGTGGGCCAACTTTTTGGCCCCTTTGAAGCTTAGTGTCAAAGAATTTCGTAATTGCCTCATATTGGAGAATTTGAGGGGCTTGCGAAAACATCGAATTGATCCTCGTGAATATCGCATATGCATTGAGAGAGATCAATTGGAGTTTGAGTTTGGGTGAGATTGACCAAATGAAGACATTCTTGACGTCATTAGCAACTTTCAAATAAAGGTATAATCGGCCCCGAACTACGCGGCAACGATTCGGCGCGGGGGTCGGTGCGGGGGGCTCTTCGACCAAGTAGCGAAGCACTTCTCGGGATAACGCGGGCACTCTTGATAGTTGTTTCCATTAAACGAAGTTAATCCGTCATCCTAAGGACCACTGTCCATGACGGACCTCAACCATGAGTCTCTACCCAAGGTTGCAACGTTTGATGATGTTGACATTATGCGAATATGGTAACTAAAACAAAAAGAAATATATAAACATTCATTGTTAATTTACTTGAAAAACATTTTAACAAGTTAAGCATTCATATAATGACCTCTCACTAAATTATATAAATGATTCCAAGAACCATCTTTAAATAAAAATAGTCATCGCATGCTACTTTTTATCTAGAAATGGTAAGTCGTTACTTGACTAATTCTACCCTTAGAAAACTCTTGGTTGACGGATCAACTAAATCCATCTCCTCGTCCAGTGATAAACGCTTTATCTCGTTGAGTCCAATCCAATTTTACGTTGTGATCGTATCACCCTACTTACCGAGGTAAAAAGGGACCCACGAGCGTGGTAGCCCTAATGAACACGGGATTCATAGGTGTTATGAATTGGTAAGGCTAATCTCAATTTTTAAATATGTGAGAGATCTTGTCAATTTAGTTATTAATTCCCTATAAGTGAACTAAGTCGGTGAATTGTGAATAACGTTGAATTGACAATAACGGTAAATAAACTGCATGTGTGACGATTTTGGCATGAGCGGACATAAAGCAAGCAATCAAGCAACAATAAAATCCTAGTATGGCCACCTAGCTAAATCATAATTAAACTAGATAGTTACAAATTCGGAAACCAACTCTTGGTCTCTGCCCTTTCACTTGGAAATACCTCCAAAATGGCACCGTCTTAAGGGAGTCACCGGTCTTGATAAAAATAATTACAAATATACAAATATACAAATTCCTATTATACATTTATTCTATAAAATTATTTAAATTATACAAACCGGCGATACGAGATCGCAATAAAATTACAACCAAACCGTTATTCCCTTACATTACGGGTAATAACGATTAAAAATAACTAGGCCATACTAGGTACAAAATTTGCATAAATTATTAAATAAATAACATTCATTCATTCAACCATAAATTAAATAAATTGCTGCAAAAATTCATGCCAAAATCGTCCTACAATTCATTCATGCTCATGTAGCTTGATTTTTTTCCGGGATTTATTGATTTTTTAACCATTAAAAATCACTATCAACATTTAAATCGCATTTAAATTCAAACTAATTAACTAAACTAATTTAGAACTCAAAATTAGTCACTACTAATTTTTTTGGTCATTAATTAGATCGATTTGATTTCATTTGCTAAATATTACGGTTTAATCATAACAATTATGAAATAAAACCAAAAAAAATATAAATCATTTAAAATTTGAACCACAATTTTATATTTTGTACATCTGGAAAATGTCCAGGAAATAGATTAAAAATAAAAAATATTTGCTCAAAAAATTTAAATTAATTTTATGAACAAATAGCTTTGTATTTAATGGTTTTATCAAATAAAAACATTAGATATAGTAAAATAGTGAAAAAAATTATGAAATTTCACCAAGAGTATCAAAATCAGAATGTAAGATGTAAAAAAAATTTCAAGACCAGAAATGGAGACGTTTTCAATTTTTATGACATCTATAATTCATATTATCGACTTTCTTTTATCGTATAAAAAACTTGAACATGCAATACATAAGTAAAAGTCACGAAAGTTTACATACAATATTTAAGAAATGCATGTGAGATCATATTAAAATTTCATGGCCAGAATCAACATGCAACTATTTTTAGTTAACTTTTAACTCATAAAATGCATGTTAACTCGGTTTAAACGCCAAAAATCAAAATAAATAGCAAATTAATCCCTAAAATCACGATATTTAACCACAAACATTTTGAGGTCAGTAGGTATACATGCACCAAAAAGTTTTGTCAGAATCGTATTTTAACTCAAAATCTTTGATTTATTAGTTATCTTATAACTTTAATAAAAATGTCCAAAATGAACATGCATGCTACAAGCTAGCTCTGATACCAATTGAAAGTCCATAGACCTTAATTAGACTTCTCTAATTATTTACTAAATTACTTTTTAATTTAGTTTATAATGATCTATGTAACATGCATGCAAATATAAAGACATTTATATAAGAGAAGAAATTTCCTCACATTGATGTGGAAAATATAAGGGCACAACAAGAACTCCTTCTTGTTGATCTTGAGCTACAAATATGGTTGAACACAAATAATCTCCAAGGTAGAAGATCTCCTCTAAGTTGCACCAAGATTAACCCAAATAATCTACCCTTATTATTAACTAGATAATAAGATAGATATAATACTACTAATACTAGACTATATTACTACACTAGTAATACTTAGTAAATATTAGTATATGAGAGTTTTAGAGAGAGTTTTAGTTTTGAGAGATGTATGGAAAAATAAGAATGAACTTGTGAAGGAATGAACAACAATTGTTCTCCTTTTATAGCCAAGAGGGCCGGTTTTATCATCACAAAATGGTGATGTTTTCTTCTTATTTTATTGCCATGTAAGGTGGTAATGTGTTGTAGTGAATAAAATGATATCATGTTTACTATTCATGTCATAAGCATATGTTGCTTATGAGTATGAATAAGAACAACCATCATCACCATTTGACTTCACCATAACCGGCCATGTGAGCCTCAATTTGATCCATTTTGATTTTTGATATTTGTCCCACAAATACTTATTAATCATATGCTTAATTATCTTGTATAATTAAGTGTTAATTTGATCATATAACAATTATATGACACAAATAAATGAATAATATGTACTTAACATTTTAAGTAGTATTCTACCATTATATCAATATATAATGGGTCCCACAATGCTTAGTTAATTTATTTTACAACTCTTTGTAAATATAATTAACTAATTACCTCTATCTCAAAACCTCAACTAATTTAGTAATTTAACGATTAATTACTAAGTTAAATCTTATTTAATCGTATTTAAAATAAGATATAAATTTATTAGTCAATTATCGCATAATTGAAAAATAAAGCTTAATGAATTTGAGTTCTTAACTCAATTTCTAACAATTAACTCTCGTACATATCGAATATATGTAATGTACTAATTAACTGTATCGTATACAAATAATTAGTTACTATTTGATTTCATCCTTTAGGTGTGACCGAAAGGGATCAGTTGATCACCGCCGTCAAACGACAATAACGTCAAACTCTAGTCAGCCAACCGTTATTGATTTACGTTAATCAACTGACTAATCATATATATAGTCAATCAATATCCCAATTATATTCCTTAATAAGATTCATTATGTGGCGCACTATTGTGGAGGACACCTACTCCAACATTTGCCACGCCCCGCAGGTCCCTTGAGCAACGCTTCCTCATCTTCACTTGTTTCCGTGCTTTGACCTTCATCTTTGGGACTTGACTTGCTTCAAAACCAACACTCTCATGACTTCCTTAGCCCAATACCAACCTCTAAAGAAGCCCTTCTCCACTCATAGTAAGAAATCAATCCAATTACCCCATTAAAACACGCAAGTCCATTACAAAACCAATACCCAAGACATAAGCACTAAAATCCCCAAATATGCTTCTGAACCTATCATTTAATCATCAAAATAACCTTATTAACTCATACTAAACTATACTAATCAAACTCCCCCATGCTTAGACCTTTACTCATCCTCGAGTAAAACCCAAGGATAAGTCAAAGAGAACCCATACCAAGGTCTATATAGCGAAACGTGAGTAGCTTGCTCCAACTCTAAGCACCATAACTAATCACTACTACTCCAACCATCTCTCAATACTCAATCTCTCCGAGTAGGTACATGGTTTCAACAAAATGCTCACGTAAATCCAAAATAATGACCATGTGACCCAAGTTCCCAACCCAACAACATATAAGTAAAACTACAAATCAAAACACAAAGACACAATGTAGTTTAACTCATCACACTTCACCACCCAACCCCCCTTATTACTTCAAATGATCAAATCCCGTATCACCCTTCAAACCTTCTTATGTCGCCAACTCCAAGGTAGATCAAGTAATCAAGAAACTCCCTTTTTTTTTTCTATTCCCTCATTTTGCCTAGATCGCCCGCCCTTGCGGGTTTTCGATCTAGCTTTTATTCCTTACACTACTCTCATGGCACGCATCTCAATTCTTCGTTTTACCCGGAGTGCCCTTTCGGGTTTTCACTCCGTCCTCGCTCATTTTCCCAATCTTGCCTAGGCGCCCGCCCTTGCGGGTTTTCACCTAGCCGGGTTTTTTTTTTCGTTTTTTTTTTTGGTTTTTTTGAACGCAAATAAAATATATACAACAAGGAATTCCCTCCCCCACGCTTAATCTTCACATTGCCCTTATTTTGAGGAACAAAAAAATGTAAGACATGGAAAAGGGAAAGAAAACATACCAAAGGACCTCAATGACCGGAAGGATCTCCGGTACCATTGCTCTTGGAGGCAGTATCCTCCTCCCTAGGTTTTCGTGCTTTAGCAAATTCATCCACTTACTATTCAAAGATCGAGCAAGCTCATGTGTCTCCAAAAGCACATTAGAAAGTGCGGCGAGCTTATCATCGGACCTAACTTGCCTAGCATCCACCTCCTTCCTCCAAGCATCAATCTCTTTCATCCAAACTTGATCATAAGTAGCCACGGGAGTAGTATCAATCGACCATTGTGTGGTCCTCTCCTATCACCATTATTCTTATTTTCCTCATCATACGCATCCTCCTCCTCCTCACTCTCGGTATCATCAAGGTCGGGATCGGAGTTGATACGAAAATCCTTCGGCACCTCTTTATAAGACAAAGGATCATCCTCCGGCCGAGGCAACTTCAAATAAGTATCATTATCGGAGCCCCAATAATAAAAGTATGTCCTTTCTACACTACGAGCCCGTAGCAAATGACATTGTATCAAATAAGGAAAACTCAAAAGGTAGCTATCCATCAATGGTATCTCATCTTCCTCCACATCTACCTTCAAATCTTGCATTATCAAGGTTACTAAACCACCACCACCAATCCTTGTTCCTTTCTTCGTACACAAATTTAAGCAAGATTTCACAAAGAGATCAACCCAATTAGGTACACCCACACCTTCTGGAGTCATAGCCCACAAGTAACCAAATTGAATACGAGGAAGTTTTGTGGGTTCCCCTTTGCAAAGGAATGTATTAGCTACAAAGCGGTGGGCAACTCGAATACAAGGGTGAGTAATATAAGAGCTTATTTCACCTTGCTTCCCACGTGTATCCAACCTCGTCGACTCCTTCCACCATGTTGGACTAGTATCCTTATTAGGACCCACATAGTTCTCCTTACTCATCTCCTTAATACCATAAGCTTTTCTCAAGCCCGCATAAGTCCAAGAATGAGGCTTTCCTTTCAAACGGAAGGTGATTTTAGGAGTTTTATTGGACTCTCCCGACAATGTTATGGTCAATAAGAACTCTAAAGTGTACCTCCTATAAGTGTGAGCTCCCTTAGCCATGAAATTCTCCAAACCAACACGTTTCAACAAGGACTTCACCACATCAAGCATACTTAATTTCTCTAGTGTGTCATGACAAAGGAATCGGGTTTCTGTCATATGACGTTCATGTAAATCATCCCAAATTTGACCTTGTGTAATTGTTAAAAAATCGGGTTTAGGAATGGGCATTCGTCTAGGAATAATTGCGGTTGTTTTGGAAGTGGTGTGGGTAATCTTTTGTGTTTTGATGGATGGTTGTGAGGTATTAACGGTTGTGGTGCTTTGTTTATTGGTTCTCATCCCGACGATGTCAACAAGCCACAACAAATAACAATTCCAAGTGCTCAAGAAAAACAACAAAGCTCACTTACAACTCCAAATCTCCCTCAACAATGAACAACTTCAACAAATTCAATCACAAGATCAACAAATCACCAACAAAACTCGGAAAACAATTATAATTCCTTTAAATTAAAGTTAGAATGAAAATTCAAGCATAAAATTAAAAGGAAAAGACAAAATATGAAATTTTACCCAAAAGATGAGAAATTTGCCTCTTTATGATGAGTAATGATAATGTAATCTCCTTATTGCTGAAAGTTGACCCAAATTCGATTTTACAACCCCAAATTCGAAAAATCCGAAATTTCTATTTCTAGGGTTTTAAAAATTCAAAAATTGCACCTAATCTTGAAGTAAAGCAATGGAAATGGGTTGTGTGAAAGATGAAAAAAAGATTTGAACTAAGTATGAACTAATTTGGTGTGAGGGAAGGGATTTTTTGATTGAGAACAAGGACATTCGTCCGTTGGTTTTGTTTTCGCTGCTCCTTTTTTTTGTCTTTCTGCGGTACTGAAGTAGAAAGAAGGGAATGGGCGTGGCTTCAATTGTGGCCGCGTGGGGCGGCTATCAAAGCAGGAGAGAGGGCCGCGTGGGTCGGTCTTGGTGCCGTGTTGGTTGCTAGTCGCGACTCTCTGCTAGTTCGTGATTTTGTTCTTTTTTTTAAATTTATTTATTTCTCCTTTTACCACTACAAAACGAACTCGGTAAACTGACGGTTTTTCTGACGGAAAAAAAATTCCGTCAGTAATTTATTATCACGGATGGAATACTTGACGGAAAAATTCTACTGACGAATTATCCGTCAGTGACCGTCAATGAAAAATGGCGCGTTGGCCAAATCAAAGGCGGCAAAATTAAATGACGGTTACTGAAGGAAAATCCGTCAGGAATATCAGAAAATGACGGAAAATTCGTCAGGAATGTGAAACTGTCCTGACGGAAAATCCGTCAGTACGTAATAATATCACAGTCAAATAAAGATCCAGTCAAACATACTTCTGACGGAAAATCTGTCAGTAAGTATTTCGAAATCTCGGGAAACTGACGGATTCGTGACGGAATTTCCGTCAGTAGTCCTCTGTTTATGTAAAAATCAAGCGAACAACTCTGTCATTCCCAAATCAGTTTTTCCCCAAAACATAATCCCCAAATCAATTTAATCCGACGCCATCCTACTCCGACTACCTCCGGCTACCACTTTCCGACCACCACATCCTTGGTAAGTTTAATTAACTCTTTCATTCTCTCTCTTTAGTTTGTTTGTTGTAGATCCGACGACCACCACTAGCTACCTCTAACCGTCGACCGCCGCTGCTTGTCGCCGCCGTTGCTTGTCGCCGCCTTGTTTGCTTATTTTGATCGTTAGGTAATATATTTAGCTTTATTTTAATTTCGCCCTCCGTCTTAATCATTTGTTTGTCTTTAATTAACGTAGGATAGTAGCCATTGTTGTTTTTTGATAATGAAATTTTTGTTGTTGTTAGTTTAATTTCGCCCGCCGTCTTAATCATTTGTTTGTCTTTAATTGACGTAGGATATTAGCCGTTATTGTTTTTGATGATGAAATTATTGTTGTTGGTAGTTTATAATTAGTGATAATAGTTAATTTGATTGTCTTTAATTGATTTAAGACAGTAGCTACTTATTCGCTTAATCATGTTCAATTGAGCTAATTTAAATGTTAGTAGCTAGTTATTACATGTGTTTTGGATGTTAAAATTATTACATGGGTTGATATTGACTTAGTACCCGTTCAAAAATTACTCGTTAAGAGTAATTTTTGAATAGTCTCCGTTTTGGGACTGTCTTTCTACGTTTTAAGTAACTTAGGTAGTAAACACATAACTTGTGATTTATTAATGAGGAAAGAGTTCGGTAACAATTCCTTTAATGTTCTCTGAATGCATATGTTGAGTAAATATTTATTCAACATTGTGTATTTAGAGAACAAAGGGGAATTGCTGCCGAATTTTTTCCTCATTAATAAATTACAAGTGGTGTTTACTAGTGACTTGAAACGTAGATTGATGGGTGTAGGTTTGAGTGATAAGGACCCAATTGATGAAAATTAATTTTACTTGTTGACAATTATATATATTTATATATATATTGATAATAATAAATGTTTAATTTACTGTGTGTGATTATTGATTATCATTGTTGTTAATTAAGATAATTTATTTATATAACATATATATATTGAAAAGTAGATACATAATAACATGAAAATATTAGAACGACAGTGGATGTATGAAAGATTAGAAGAAAAAAAGAAACCCAAGCTGATATTTGCAAATGGGGTGAATGAGTTTATTGAATTCGCGGAACAATCTAGTGAGTTTAAGGATTTAGGCGGTGAAATGAGGTGTCCATTTAGGAAATGCGATAAATTAGTTTTTAAATCGAAAAGGGAGGTTCAAAATCATCTATGGTCGAATGGTTTTACTAATAATTATTATGTATGGAAGTATCACGGTGAGAAACTGGCTACCGAAGAGAGTTCAAGTAGTATCGTAGTTAGTGAGAATCCTTACCGGAAGTTGGTTGAAGATGCATTACGTGATAATGTTGAGCAAATAATGGAGGCTCGACTTAATCCCGACGACCTTAGCGATGAAGATGTTGGAGCTAGTGTCCTCCACAGTTAGTGTGATAACGTGTATAAATCTCTTACAGGTTCACAGGGTATACTTAGTATTCTTATCAGTTGATTAACGTTTATCGATAACGGTTGTCTTGCTAGAAGTTTGACGTTATTGTCATTTTAATGGCGGTGATCAACTGGTCCCTAAAACTCACACCTAAAGGATGTGTTTGAGAGATATGATTATATGAATAATATAATCATGTTGATGCCTTATATAACTAAAAGGTTAGTCGATGTATATGACTAAAACGTTGTTAGTCAATGTAATAATGATACGATTATTTAATACGATTAAATAATACTAGCTGAGACGAATTAAATGTTAATTCGTAATTGAATATAAACTGTTATATCTAATTAATGTATATAATGTAATTATTTAATACGATAAAATAATGTAAGCTTAAACGAATTAAATGTTAATTCGTAATTAAATATAAACTGTTATATTTAATTAGCAAATTATAAATATACGATATTTATAATTGACGTATATATTATACGATATTGTCATAATAAATGATGTCAGACCGGTATTAATAAATCGACTACAAAATGTTGTAAGGACTTATTAATATGTGACAAATGACAATAATAATACATACACATATTATACATTAACTAAATAAAAGAGGAAAGACTCCTATCTTGACTCCACTACCTAAAACAAGTAGAAGAAAAAGAGGGAAGACTCCTCCCTCAACTCTACTACTAGTTGGACGGTCCAAATAGGAGAGGAGGAGAGTTTTATATAAACTCTTATTCTCTACTTTCTCATCATCACAATTACTTTCACAAAAATTATCAGTAATTTTGGTGTTCATTCTAGCACAAGCAAAGGCATTTATCAGAGCATCTTGAGTGCAACAATTAGGAGAATATCGATCTCGATATTTTTTCTTAGGCCATATTGCTAGGACCAAAGGTTGATTCTAATCTTTATGCTTTTCGTTGATGACTCGTATTTAATATATTATAATTTCGTTATAATCCTTAAATTTATGTATGAAATATACCGATATTTCTCACAAGTGGTATCAGAGCCTTGGCTACGAAATTATTTTATATAATTTTTCATAAATGATGAAATATATTAAATTAAAAATTTTCAGAAATTTTTTTTTAATACGGCTGAAATTTTGGTTTCGGTCTGAGTTAATTTTTTTTTTTTATTCTTGTTTTCATTTTGATTTATTGATATTTTTGTTTTAATATGTTAAGATGACAATATGATAAATTTGCAGATGTTTTGATTTAATAAGGATTAAGTTAAAATGTAAATGGAAATTGTTTTGAATGTTTATGAACATTTGTTTTTGCTATATATTTTCGGTATACATGATGTTAAATTGTTGTTTTGCATCATGATTCATTAATTTTGATGATGTTCAAATCAATTATGATTAGTTGAATATTAAGATAATCGATTTAATCATGATTTAGATATTCATTTTAAAATCTTAAATTGAATCATCTAGTTTGTATCAATGTTTAATAATGATTAAATGTTGATAATTGTACCGATCTTGTAATATTAGCAACATTAATATAAAAAAAATAAAAACATAACAGGCCGTAGCTGTTTTGAAAAAAAAAAAAAAATTTGTTTCGGATTTTTTTATGTTGGCCGAATTTTTTTCTTTTATGCATTATATTGATAATGTATAATTGTTGTTGTGAAAACGTTCACAATTATTGGATACCCAATTATTTTAAAATGGTTTAAAATAATGTTGGATTAATTCATATTATACGATAATATGAATTAAAATTGGATTATGTTTGATTGGAATTATTGTGAGTAATTAAGTAATTGTCACATAATTTTGATAATTTTAAACTAGGTGGTTTGGATAAATTACTTTACATAATTAAGGAATTATGTCTTGAATGATTAATTTATTATTGATGCATTTTATTTTGTTGAATGATTTGTTGAATGGTTTACTTACGTATTTTTGCAATTGGTTGTAATTTGTATTACCTAGTGTGCCCTTAGTTGATTATGTTTTCGTAATGATGGAAACATGATCTTGATGTAATTTTGAGATCTCGAATCTCCTTTTGTTTTCTTTGAAATTATGTTTTTAAATTAGAATGTAAATAGGTTTATATTTTGTAATTTATTAAATGTAATTTGAGAAGACTAAAGATGGAGATCGGATTGCTCACTCCCGCTACATGGACCAAGATGGAACATCAAGACAAGCTTTTTCGGGTCCAAACATGGATGTAATCCAAAGTTGTATTTTGTTCATTTTGGTAGATAGGCCACACTAGGACTTTGTAATTTTACGTATTTTTCGTTCTTGTTGCTTTTCATCACATGATAGTTAATGCATCATATTTCGCCTAAACCAAACCACCTACTACTAAAAATGCATGAAAATTGACTCATATAGTTTGGATGTTAGTTATCATGGACATAATGATGTCACACGAATTAAAGCCATCATCTTAGTTTATTCATTTTCGCATGCTAGATATTCGTTTACTTAAAATGAATTAAAATAAAGTTGATGGGATCTTCCTCTAAAACCTAAAATTGAGACTAGTCTTTATAGGCCAAACTACTATGAATCCCTTCTTCGTCGGTAGGCATATAGGACCTTACTCTCCATATGACCCCTTCTACGTTGGGTAAGTAGTGTGTGTTGACTTATTTTACCTCAACATTATAATCCGAAGAGTTTCTCGTGATTATGATGGACTAAAGATAGAATTTACAGAAATTTATCGACCAAGAATTCTAAAGGTAGAATTAGCCAAGAGGTTGGCTTATCACTTTACAGATAATTGAGTCTTGGGATCATTTATATAATTCTTGAGGGAGGTCAATTGTATAAATGCTTGAGTCTTCGCATTAAACAAGTTTTGCACTAGACTTAATTCATATCGATGAGTATGCTTATTATTATATTTTTTCTTCTTTTTCGCAGTGTAGAATCCGTCTTATATTGATAATACTGCTATAACAAATGGCTGGCCATAATGATGTCCCTATGCCAAGTGCCACACTCGCACGCGAGTCCTGGCTTAAAACTTTCATGGACCACATGAATCAGTCCACGCGACTGAAGAATGATGGGTCCAACTTTGCGGACTGGGAGGCGGCATTACGGAATGCAGCCATTTCTGACGGCAAGCTCCAATACTTGACTGAGCCAATACCGCCAAACCCAGGCCCCAATGCGAGAGCTAACGAGTCACTTGTTTATAGTGACTTCGTTATGGAAGCGGGTGCGATAAAGAATGTACTCATTTTTGCAATGGAAACCAATTTGCAAAGACGCTTCATTGCCCAAGGTGCAAATAAGATTTTCACCACGCTCACTAACGAATTCTCAAAAGCACCGAGAATCGTTACTTATGAGCCTACCTGCCGCTTCTTTGAGGCGAAACTGCAGAAGGGCCAACCAGTTAGCCCACACATTCTTGATATGATTGAGAATGTCGAGAAACTGGAGGCACTTGAGTGCAAGATCAGTGAGAGCATAGTCATTGACCGTGTGTTTCATTCACTTCATGATGGTTTTGCCCTTTTCAGGGCAAATTACTACATGAATGACATGAGGAAAAATCTTCATGAGCTACACTCACTTCTCGTACAGACCGAGAAGGATCTGAAATTGAGTGGGAGCATGAAGCAAGATGTTTTCATGATTTCCAACAAGTACAAAGGTAAGGGCAAGGCTCACGGCAACCTAACTGTAGGAAAACCAAAATTTAAGAAGTCAGGAAAGGGTAAGAGTGGGCCTGGTGAGACTAGTAGCTCAAAAGGCAAGGCAAAGAGCAAAGACAATGACATTGAGTGCCACCATTGCCACAAGACTGGGCATTGGAGGAGGAACTGTCCCGTGTACCGTGAGGACATAAAAGCAGGCCGCGTCACTCTTGTTGGTATGTCATCTTATATTCATTTGATTAAGATTAACCATCCAAGTTTCGGAACTTGGGTACTTGATTCAGGTTGTGGTTCTCATCTGTGTAATCATTTGCAGGGCCTAAAAAACATCACACCTCTCGCAAAGGGTGATGTGGACCTGCGAGTCGGGAATGGAGCAAAAGTTGATGCAGTCTCAATGGGAACATACGTAATCCAACTCCCGAGTGGATTTGAGTTGTATTTATATAACTGTTACTATGTACCCAGTTTATCTAAGAACATTATATTTGTTTCCGTACTTGATAAAGACGGTTTTTCATTTTCAATAAAAGACAATAGCTGTATTTTCTCTTTAAATGAAATGATTTATGACAAAGCAGTTTCCATGAATGGAATTTATATCTTAGATCAAACCACAGACATATTACATGTGAATAATAAGAAAGTAAAGGTTGGTGACAAAGATCAAACTTATCTATGGCACTGTCGTATGGGACACATAAATAAAAAACGTGTAAAGAAGCTCATTGAGAATGGGACTATCTCCCCATTTGATTACGAGTCATTTGGCACGTGTGAATCATGTCTTATCGGCAAAATGACTCGAATTTCCTTCAAAGGTGTTGGAATGCGTGCAAGTTACCTATTAGGACTCATACATACTGATGTATGTGGACCTATGTCAATCAACGCAAGAGACGACTATAGATATTTTATCACTTTCACGGATGATTTGAGTAGATACGGATATGTCTACTTAATGAAGCATAAAAGTGAGTCCTTTGAAAAGTTCAAGGAATTCTAGAATAAGGTTGAGAACCAACTGGAAAGAAAGATTAAAGCACTTTGATCAGATCGTGGTGGCGAATATCTTTCAAATAAGTTTGATCAACACCTTAAAGACAGTGGTATAGTATTACAGTTAACTCAACCTGGAACACCTAAATTAAATGGTATGTCCGAACGGAGAAATCGAACATTACTTGATATGGTTCGATCCATGATGAGTCACACGGTAGTACCTGATTCACTATGGGGTTTTGCTCTTTTGTCAGCTGCTCTTATACTTAACCGAAGTCCGTCTAAAGCTGTAGACAAGACTCCATATGAGATATGGAAGGGAACGGTCCCTAACTTGTCCTTTATTCGGGTTTGGGGCTACGAGGCTTATGTCAAGTGGAGACACGAGGATAAGCTCGACCCGCGATCGGTCAAGACATACTTTATTGGTTATCCAAAAGGAGTGTTTGGTCATTACTTCTATTCGCCTACTAAACATCGAGTTTTTGTTGCGGCTAGTGCGAAGTTCTTAGAGAAAGAGTTTCTTGAGAACAAGTCAAGTAATAGAACCTTCGATCTGTCAGAGATTCAAGAACCAACAACCGAGCAACCGATGGAGGAAGATGTTCCTTCAACTTCTGCGACGGTTAATATTCCTCAGGAACCAACGAGGTCGGGTAGAGTCTCCATTACTCCAGACAGATACATTGGTATGGTCGAGGAGAATGATAGAGATGACATTTTGCTCCTAGAGAGTAACGAACCCGCTACCTATAAAGGTGCCATGACCTGTTCCGACTTTAAGCTATGGCTTGAAGCCATGCAATCCGAGATGGACTCCATGTATGAGAATGACATATGGGATCTTGTTGATTTGCCTGATAAGGTACAACCTCTTCAGTGCAAATGGCTTTATAAGATAAAGCATTCTGTAGAAGGACAACAAGACACCTATAAGGCAGGACTAGTGGCAAAAGGTTTCACTCAAGTGCAAGGATTGCATTATGATGAAATCTTTGCACCCGTAGTTATGCTGCGTTCCATTCGGATAAACTTAGTGATTGCCGCTTTTCATAACTATGAAATTTGGCAGATGGATGTGAAAACCGCCTTCTTAAACGGTTATTTGGAGGAGAAATTGTACATGGTACAACCCGAAGGTTTCATTGATCCTAAAAAACCTAAGAAAGTGTGCAGGCTTAAGCGTTCCATTTATGGACTTAAGCAAGCTTCTCGGAGTTGGAATCATCGTTTTGACCAGGTGATAAAAGAGAATGGTTTCACTCGATCGGTCCAGGAACCCTGCTTGTATGTCAAGTCGAGTGGGAGTAAGATTGTTTTTTTGATATTGTATGTCGATGACATACTCTTGATTGGGAATGACATTGCTCTCTTATTTTCGGTAAAAGTATGGTTAAAGAACCATTTCCAGATGAAAGATCTGGGTGAGGCACAACGCATATTGGGGATCCGTATCTATAGAAATAGATCACGACGGATGTTATCACTCAGTCAGGAGTCTTATATAGATAAGATTCTTGAAAGGTTTAGCATGACCAACTCCAAGAAGGGGTACCTTCCAATGATTTCTGAGATGCATTTGAGTAAAAATCAGGCACCCAAGACATCGGAAGAGGTCGAGCGCATGAGTCGTGTTCCTTATGCATCAGCCGTAGGATCGATCATGTATGCCATGATATGCACACGTCCAGACGTGGCATATGCATTGAGTATGACGAGTCGGTACCAAGGCAAACCAGGTGAAACACACTGGATGACTGTTAAAAATATCCTTAAGTACTTACGAAGGACTAAGGATTAGGTATTGACTTATGGAAGAGATACTAAGTTATGCGTAATCGGTTACGCGGATGCTAGCTTCCAAACGGATCGAGATGACTCGAAATCTCAGTCTGGATTCGTCTTTACTCTTAATGGCGCTGCGGTCAGTTGGAAAAGTTCTAAACAGAGTATTATAGCAGATTCTACTACTGAGTTCGAGTACTATGCCGCTTCGGAAGCTGCAAAGAAAGTTATATGGATGCGTCAGTTCTTACAAGGACTAACCATAGTTCCTAGTTCGAATGACCCAATCACCATCTATTGTGATAATAGAGGTGCCATCTTCCAAGCTAAGGAGCCTAAGTCTAGTAACAAGTCTAGACATGTACTTCGGAAGGCTCACATGATCCGAGATTACGTGGAGCAAAAGAAGATAGTTATAGATAAGATTGCTTCGGATGACAACATCGTGGACCCTCTCACTAAACTGTTAAAATATGATAAGCATGAAGGGCACATTATTTCCATGGGAATTAAACGTGTTTCTGAGTTGTAGTAGCTGTTTATTTAGATTAGATAAATGTCTCTTTTTCATATACAATTCATAACATCATCGTATTGTTTCATATTTTATTTTTCATGTGGATTGTATGACAACATTGAACGCCACAAAGTGAACTGAATTATGATCGGGTTTGTCGCGTACCCTAATCAAAGATAAATAACCCAGACTAGGCTAACAACAAATTAATTTAATTAGGGAAGTAAGGGGTCGATCTCGGGGAGATGGGATATACTTGTGAAAAGATATGATTAGAATTTCAACTTGTATGATTGTCGCAATGTTTGTCACTAATTACTAAATGCTATAAGGAAAATGAATCAATGCAATTAAGAAAACAATCTAGGGAAATAGGTTCACACATGTAGATTAACATATTGATGAAATTGGATTTAGGATATGCAAGTAATTCATTGAGCGTTCGTAAGAAGGGTGTGTTCATTACAATCATAGATCAGATGGTCTAGCAGGCTTTTAGTGCGATTTACTAGGTCTTAATCCACCATGTCATGCTTTGTCTATTCAGTTCCTGTATATCTACCTTGGAAAAGAATTCCACACTAGTCAAATGATTTTGGCCAAAAATCGATAACCATCGTTACAATCCAAACATGCATAGACACAACGTTTTAAAGGCACAGTTTCTTTTATCCAATTATCATCTTTTAATTAATCTAACATGGCTATCCTACACCCTAGAAGGGTGACTACTTATGCATGATTAACAATGAAAAGGAAACTAAGATTATAAAACTAAGAATGATAAACATGATAAAGGAAATACTAAAAGAAAATGAAACTATAATGTAAAGACGAGAATAAAGATTACCGAAAAAAGGATGAGCAAAGATTGAAATGGAATAAGAACTTGAATAGGAAATGCAAACCCGGAAACTTGAATTCCAATTACAACTAGAACAACTATAATTGAAGAAAACTTAGAACTAGACTAAACTAAACTAGAGAAAACTAAAACTAAACTAAACTAAGAAAGAAGAAGAACTAAACTAAAGAGAAATGTAAGAAGAGAAGAGATGTTGTGTGAGGATGGATGATATGATATGAGGGCTAGAGCATCTATTTATAGTATTAGGGTTTCGTGGAGAAGAGGTCGGGCATTAAACACATATGTCAAAAATAGGATGAAGGAGCCGCAATGCTCGAAGCAGCACACATACCCGATCGGGTACACACTTACCCGATCGGGTAAGTTGTCATCTAGAAGCTCTTGACTGTCCTTTCATCTCCCTTTGCTTTGACTTGACTTCCAACATCCCCCTTGACCTTTTGAGTCGGGTTTGTTGATAGGGTTTCATGTAAAGCGATGATTGCTTCCGCCTAATTGATTGATCTTCCGACAACTACGAAACCGTCCTTGCTTCTTCTCTCTTTCGAATTAGTGAACCTTCTTGAAATGCCTTTCACTTGGTCAAGCTTGCTTCTTCAAATCGTCAGGTTCTAGGCAAATGCTCGGGAATATAGAAAAAGGGCGTAGAAACGTCACTTTCCCTACAAAACATGTTAGAACATAGGAATTCGCCTAGAAGACGATATTAGCTCATAAAGTGGCTTAACAAAGAACAAATGACATACAAAACCGAGCTAAATTGGGGGTTAAAACCATACAAATATTCACTTATCAAATTACATTATATTTGTTTTGGTCTGTAATCGCCCAAATGAGCTGATAACTCTGGCAATTATATTGTGAAGTTGATTGATGGTGGGTTCAACGAGCCATAAGTCAAACGGTTGACTGATCGATCACAAATACGAGTTATAAAGATACCTCGTAGGACATCGTGACAACATTATGGAGTCCTAAATGTGTAAGAACATTCGGTGGCAGGTCGTGGATAGGACGTCCATAGTGTTCCTAGAGTCGATTCTTTTGACTATCGATTGTCTCTTAAGATTAAGGCAGTTTTTGGGTGACTTTAGTTTCTTTCTCATGGTCGACCGTAACAGGAGGCTAAGCAGATTTTTACTGGGTCATTTCATATTGTGCTTGTATCTGCAGGATTCGAGTTGAAGAAAATATCCAACCTTTATCAGGTTTTGTTATTTCTCAGGGCCACTCGAGGAGTTGTAACTGAAATGCATCACCATGCTCGAATAATGATTCGTTTATCAGTTAGGTTACTCTCTAGTCGGGAAAACCACTCTTGATATAGATCACTTGTAAAATACGACCTTTGTGAATACGGACTTTGCAAATTGTTTTACATTGAGTGGGAGAAATTTTGGATATGAGAATCGGTTATCGCACATACACTTGTAAGGACAAGTGGAAGATTGTTGGAGCTAGTGTCCTCCACAGTTAGTGTGATAACGTGTATAAATCTCTTACAGGTTCACAGGGTATACTTAGTATTCTTATCAGTTGATTAACGTTTATCGTTAACGGTTGGCTTGCTAGAAGTTTGACGTTATTGTCATTTTAATGGCGGTGATTAACTGGTCCCTAAAAGTCACACCTAAAGGATGTGTTTGAGAGATATGATTATATGAATAATATAATCATATTGATGCCTTATATGACTAAAAGGTTAGTCGATATATATGACTAAAAGGTTAGTCAATGTAATGATGATACGATTATTTAATACGATTAAATAATACTAGCTGAGACGAATTAAATATTAATTCGTAATTGAATATAAACTGTTATATCTAATTAATGTATATAATGTAATTATTTAATACGATTAAATAATGTAAGCTTAAACGAATTAAATGTTAATTCGTAATTAAATATAAACTGTTTTATTTAATTAGCAAATTATAAATATACGATATTTATAATTGACGTATATATTATACGATATTGTCATAATAAATGATGTACCGGTATTAATAAATTGACTACAAAATGTTGTAAGGACTTATTAATATGTGACAAATGACAATAATAATACATACACATATTATACATTAAATAAATAAAAGAGGGAAGACTCCTATCTTAACTCCACTACCTAAAACAAGTAGAAGAAAAAGAGGGAAGACTCCTCCCTCTACTCTACTACTAGTTGGACGGTCCAAATAGGAAAGGAGGAGAGTTTTATATAAACTCTTCTTCTCTACTTTCTCATCATCACAATTACATTCACAAAAAGTATCAGTAATTTTGGTGTTCATTCTAGCACAAGCAAAGACATTTCTCAGAGCATCTTGGGTGCAACAATTAGGAGAATATCGATCTCGATATTTGTTCTTAGGCCATATTGCTAGGACCAAAGGTTGATTCTAATCTTTATGCTTTTCGTTTATGACTCGTATTTCATATATTATAATTTCGTTATAATCCTTAAATTTGTGTATGAAATATACCGATATTTCCCACAGAAGAAGTTCGTTATACCCCACATCCCCAAGTTTCAGCTTTTTTAAAATGTTAAATAAAGCCGAACCACTAGTGTATGAGGGAAGTAGTATGAGTTTGTTGCAAGCGGCTGCTAGGTTGGTAGCACTCAAATGTGAGAACAACTTATATCTTAGATGCGCCAATGGTTTTATGTCATTCATTAGTGACATTATTCCAAAAAGTAATCAAATGGCGCGCAATTTTCATGAGATTAAGAATTTGCTTAAGGGACTCCAACTACCCCATGTGAAAATCGATGCATGTCCTACCGGTTGCATGCTTTTTTGGGAAGAAAATGCTAATCTTTAGGAATGTACCAAATTTCATGCCTCTCGGTATAAAGGTAAAAAGAATTTAAGTGGTCGGAAGCGAATACCTTGTAAACCACTGACTTATTTTCCGCTTGCGCCAACGTTACAACGACTATTTGCAATGAAACACATAGTAGGTGAGATGAGTTGGCACCATAAAAATTCTCGAGTAATAGAAAAAGGGACAATGGCACACCCAAGTGATGGAGAAGCGTGTAAACATTTCGATAGAGAGCATCCAGAATTTGCAAGTGAGCCTCGCAATGTTCGTCTAGGTTTGTGTACAGATGAATTTTCACCTTATGGCCAATTCGGGAAGTCTTACTCGTGTTGGCCCGTGATTGTCACCCCGTACAACTTACCCCCTTTGTTATGCATGAAGAGGCAATTTATGTTCTTATCTATGATCGTTCCAGGTCCTAGTAAGCCTAAAGCAAAATTGAATGTCTACCTCCAACCGTTGATCAAAGAGTTGAAAGAACTTTGGGAAACCGGTGTGGATACCTACGATGTCTCTAAGAAACGTAATTTTCAATTAAAAGTGGCATTACTGTGGACGATCAATGATTTTCCTGCATATGGCATGCTTTCCGGTTGGTGCACAGCCGGATACCGTGCTTGTTCTTATTGTCTTCAAAAAGATCCTAAATCCTTTTTTATTAAACATAGTGTGACAACCCTCGCGAATGCGGAAAGATAAAACATACAAGCATGTGAATTATATAGCGGAAATATGAAGTTTTAAAAAACTTTTATACATGCAAGGAAAGAATACGAGGAGTGTCATATATTACAAACTAGAGTACGAATTATACCACACCAAGAACGAAGTCTCTCCAAAAGGTTAACAAGTAAAAGTGATCTTACAAAATAGATGGGGTATTTTCGAAATAGATGGGGTATTTTCGAAATAGATGGGGTATTTTCGAAATAGATGGGGTATTTTCGAAATAGATTTAGCAACTAGCTAAACAACGTCTAGAGGTGTTTCATCCAGGGACAACGCCCGCTAGCTCACACCCGAACCCAAAATAGCATAAGCAAAAAGCCATCCATGCAAGCAACCTGTTCATTCATGAAAAACATGAACGCCACAATCAGTGGGGAGTAACTCCGGTTTCTCCCAGCCATATCACATTAAACGTACATATAAGGAAATACAAAAGTAAGCATGCATACATATATATACATGTGAGTTGCGATAAGAATAATAGGCAATCCGAGATATAAAGACAAGATCATATAGAAATCAAATCCGTAACCATCATGTTATTCCAAGACTCGGGATAGACACTCTTAGGCAATCGAATACGCTCACTAGGGCTTGCATCTCACCGTTAGCGGTATAAGATTGATAAGATTGAGACTCGACAGACAAACCAGTCAAGTCATGCGATGATCACAATAAATCCAACATATTATCATCCATTCACGAACCAAGACATTGACGGTGTCCAATCATGCAATGACCATGAATAATATCATGAAATCACGCATTCAAAGAACGACACAAGACGACCTCTCTCACGGTAAATGAAACGCACTAGCATCGTGTACATGGCAAGTATGATTAACAGGCATCCACGGGATTAACATTTCCCTGAACTCATACACGATGCTACATTTCGTATATGTAGACTAATTTCCTCCTGGTAGCACGACGATAATAATACGGTCCTAGTCTAAACCTGGCCAGGATCTCGGAATATAACGTGTTCCGATTCGACATGCGATAACATTTCGCATCCAAGACTCGGGCTTACAATATATATGCCGAGTACCCCAAATTCGGTAGATCAATTCACGAAAGAGGCGGAAAAACAGCTCAAGCCTCATAACAAGCGGTACGCTACATGCAAATAACACCACCTTGCAAGTATACAACATTTGACGGCCGGGTCGAACAACGCATAGCGTTCAACTCCCAACAACGTCGTCATATGCCCACTAACACATGCATTTAAGCAGTAGGATACCTCTCCGTTCCGACATTCCAGCCTTACGAACGGGAAGGTAGCCAAGGGAATGAGAGTACAAAGCACAAGACAAAATCGTGCTCAAACCGTATCATTTGTAAAACCGACTCAAAGTGGGACATAGCAAAAACCGTCACAAAACATGTGATACAAGCGAAGGAAAATATCATATATCCAAAACATGAATCAATACATGATACCCAAGCATTAGACCAAGTTTAAGAAGCATAATAAATAAGAAACATAGATAACTCTCCAAAACGACAAGTTTGGAAACTAACTTATACAAGGGTTCACTTCAAACTGTCATAACTATAGTTCTAGATATGGGAATTCAGAAATTCCAAGTCGAGGTGATAGCTTATCCTCTTACGGTTCCAACGAGTGGTCACAAGCCCAAAACAAGCAAGTAACGAAGGAGATATGAGCATTCTACAAAAAAGGGTCGGTGCTGTGAATTTACACGAGTCCACCCGAGAACCAACAACACCTTCCTATCATTTCCAATTTTCCTAATTTACTTCTATCAACTCTCAACAATCAATATTCATCATCAACAATCATCAACTAACAACAATCATCCTCAAAATCATAATTTCTAAGCTTTCTAATTGTATTCAAAAAAACGAATTCTAACATGGAAATCATGTAAAACACGTAAATGATATCGAGTAACCCTTCACCGTTACCTTTACGCGTCTTTAAACGGTTACTAAGCTTTCCTAGTCTCCACCTACAAATAATTAGATAATAAAAAAGGAATATCATCCACCTTAAGAAAGACGGATAATTTAAAAAGCGAGAAAGACGGTAATTTTATTACCAATACGGATAGAGAAAGCTAAGAGGGGAAGAATAAGACGAACTTACGTGAATTCCGTCAAGTAACGAATGAACTACGATGAATCAAAGATCGGAAAAAGCTAAGGAGGCAAGGATTGAGTTTTCTTAAAGAGGAAGAAGGTTTGTGTTTGATTTTGGAGTAATGAATTAGGTTAAGGGAATTAGAGTATAAGTAAGGAAAAGTCAACCAAAAAGTCAAACTCGCCTTAAGACGGCTTTTTCATGGAATCTCGCAGAAATTCCAAATACGAACTCGGAAATTCTAAATTCGACTCGAAACTTAAAATTATAAATTAAAGCTTAAAATTACTGAAAAGATTTCGTAAAATATTTCTACTAGAAAAATAGGGTACATTTCCGGGTGTTACAATCACCCCTCCTTTTAAAAAGTTTCGTCCTCGAAACTTGAGAGTAGAAAAGAAAAGTTATAAGGACCAATTCGTTTTCTCCAAATTGGTATTCAAAACATTTTCAAGGAAATGTATTTCAAAAGCATGACATTTTCCAAAAAGTATAGGAAAAGTTTTCCAAAGTAACTCTCTTTTTCTGTGGAACGAAATTGTTCTTGTCGTGCACACAAGAACACCAGCATTCCAAAGTAAAGACAAGATTAAAATTAAATCATACGTTGATAAGTGCAGAACCAGTCATTAGACGTCTCCAATAACAAGTTCTAGCATCCAACTAAACGCAAAATCCAGTATAAAAGCGAAAGAAATATATTTTCTCCAAAAAGGAGGTACACAATCCATCTTTAAACTTCTTTGAAAAGTTAAATTAGAAATACAATATAGAAATTTGAAGGTTTTATCAAAGATAAAATCAAATAACACGACATTACACGTACATAGAGCGACTCGAACATCCAGTTCACAAATCACGATAACAAAATATATACAAAACACGCAAAAACAAAACAAATCGAACTCTTTGGGATAGGAAGATCAAGATAAAGTCAGCATGAAGATCTTCAAGAATTCGACATCACTAACTCTACTAATAAACCAAATCTTCAAGAGAATACAATTTACCTAATTTGCAACTCATCATTTTCAATCATCATAAATCCTACAAAAATATTCCATAATCACGAAACTTCGAGTAACAAATCCCAATTATTCGAATCCAATTAGAATCTACTAAGGTTCATCGGCACAGTAGACTTCACAACTAACAATCCACATGAAAGACTTATTACGAATTCAAATCTTCTTAGCTTCATCAAAACTCTTATTAGAAACCACCACAAAATGTTTATATCTAGGGAAACAAAACCGCTAACAACCACCAGGTAAAAGAGACTTACCATGAAATCCTTTGATCCACTTTATCCCAAAATTCATTACCCTAAATTATTAACAATGAACCTTCTCATCTTCAAAAGTCAAAACACAATCAAAGTAACAAACATAATTATCTAAGATCCAACTAGTCTCATCCAAAGTCTCACGACAAGGGAAAATCCACAATTCCATTATCGCTTATAAGAATTCTTTAATACGCCATAACATCCTTAATTCGATCATTACTACGCTCGAAACCTCAAATATAAATAGTCACATTAGCAAACTATGGATCCTTAAGAATAAAAGAAAATTACCAATTCCGAACCACAAATGACCAATCATTTGGCAATCAGACAACCATTCAAATCATCTAATTCATCTAAAACTCAAATTGAATCGATTTTCATTTATGACAATACTCCTCAAACTTTGGTCATCCAATCCAAATTCCACAAGGTAATTATTCCCGTTAGGGTCCAACATTTAAAGACAACAATTTTCCAAGTAACATTTAAAGAAATCACTAAACTTCCTAACCACAGCTACCGACTATCATTATGCTTATTTCGATCCTCAAAAATGATATTGCAACTTCAAGCTTTCGTAGTCTAAAACCACTAGGAGAGTTTCATCCTAAGTTTATCCTCAAATCTTTATAATCATCTAAACATGAAACTAGTTTAATAGGACGGTTAGGTACCATATTCGAAACTTCTTCAAAACACACCTACTAACCCTTACGTTAGCTAATAAGAAAAACTACCTCTCAAGAGAGTAGGTATAAAAGAACATGATACAAGGAACATTAGGGAGCGTCACTAAAAACTACGATAAGATGAAAAAGGCGAAAGCGAAAAAGGAAAACGAGGTTGAGGAAGAGACAAAGCAGATAGTAGAGTTATGAAGATATCTGAGTAAGAAAGAAAGTACGAGCTTGTAATTTCTTAAAGATCAATCTTGATAAAAACATTCAAGAATGGAAATGGAAAGGAATGATGGCACGAATAAGGGTTTAAGATTTAATCCACAAAGTTTCTCCTTTCAAACTTAATGCGATAATAAAACCACTTAATTATTCCTTTACAAAGGCCTCTTACAAGGGACCATCATACCACAAGCAATCATCAAAGTAAGGTACACCTAGACTTGATAAATCGACTCCAACCCAATTCATCCATCCTTTTATATCACACGGATTCCCAATTGCGGAATTGTAACTCAAGCATAATAACATTCTCTCAACTCCATAATTTGACACATTCCCAAAGGTTTCAAAACCGAAGAACCAATAAGGAATTCTCCATACTAATCTCTTTTCAACTCTTATGACCACAAGGTAGAACACCGAACAAAATGTCATCATCAACATCATATAGCCCACGAGTTCATTATTAACAAGGTACAGCCTCAAGTCAAACATCATCATTAACGTCCCAAGGTATTTCCATCATAGTTCACATCATCGAATCTCGCTCATATCTATAATCATCAAGTAATATGGTTCAACTTACAACAAATCCTTACTACTTCAAACGAGTCTCCGA
>JAIUZE010006330.1:0-14077 GCA_022085475.1 Heliosperma pusillum | reverse complement strand
TGCTGGTGAGCTTAGAACCAGTCACTTTGTTTGATGTTTAGTTAAATAACCCTAATAAAAATAATGCAGAAAGGAGTTTACTGACACATTCAATCCTTGTTATAACTGTTTTTTGACTTGTTAAGTTCCTTATCATGGAGACAAAGGTTCACTATTGTTTAAAACAAGCAGAAATGCCCAGATAACAGTTTCAGCTTCACGTATTGTGAAATAAATAAGTCCTGCAATTTTCGCTGCAGCTTCACAAGGGGTCATATGAAAACAATTCATGTATTTTGAAGATAAGGGTAAGGTTGCAAGCATTTGCCCTTAGTCCCTTGCACATCATAGCTTCCTTTGACACACTAGGTTAATCTTGTTGACTGTTTGTCACATGTCTCCTTAACTTGCATGTATTTAAGTTCACCGTGACTTATTGGACAGCAAATGTCTACACAGCTGGTTTGAGTTTTTTTAAGAAGCAAGTCACCAATATATATGAGCGCATTATTATTTTACTTGTGGTAAAAGAGTCCATACAGGTCAAGGCAATAGGGGAGGAATAGTCTTAAACAATAGGAACTAGGAAATTGGTGGTGATGGTGAACAGAGGAATGCAATGAAAAAAAGCACAACAGTTACTTCGTAATGGGAATTGTTTCCAGCCACCTAATGGTTTTTCCATATGGGAGGAATTGTTCCCCATCAGCCTTGACCATTACTTCCCCCCCCCCCCCACCCCCCCCACCTCTGTCACCAGTTAAAACTTTTTGATGTCTAGTTTATTTCACCTCACATGTGAGTGTAAGTCATTGCAGTGTTTGAGGTTTGAAACCATGGGTGGTATGTTTTTGTTATCTTTTAATCTAGTTCAAATAAATCTGATTACAGCCTAAACTAACCGAAAGGGAGGGAAAGGAAGAGCCACAAATTCTGGGAAATGAGACCCCAACTAAAATAAGGGGTTTTCATTTTATGTATTGAAGGGGAAGGAAGGGCTAATTCGTCTTACACATTAAGAATTTAAGATGGGGCGGTTTCCTCTTTCTAAATAAAAGTCAAAGAAGAATATATGAAAAGTAGACGAGTTCATAAATGGCATGTAATTAAATGAACAAATTGACTTCTTTACGAAGCCCTAAAGTAATTGGATACCCGTTTACACAACACCTTCATTACCCCGAATTTCCTAATGTGTAACTTGCTCTTCTTGCAAATTTTGCCTCATCGGACAAAATATGCTGATTCAATAAACTCCTTCTAGAGATTGGGGTTGTCATTAGAATTCTAGATTGGGTGCTCAAACGTTTCTCGGTTCCTCACCGTTGCTGCACTCATATGCTCCCTCCATCCGTTTTGTACTATCTTTATTTATTTGTGTTTGATGGTCAAATGTCGTCAACTATGACCACTATTTTATCAAGGGATAACATGGCGACAAGAACAACAACAATAGCATTACCCCAAAATGACTTCCGTGAATGGTGGGTAAGTTGGTGAGGATGTACGCAACCTTATTCATACCTTCTTATAGAAGGTGGTTGTTCCTCTTTAAACCAAAATGTAAGATGCGTCAAGGATTGCATCAAATGATTTCCAATTTACCATTAAAACAATCTTAAACAATTTAACGAACCATTTTGCTTAAAAAAGATAATGTATATTTTAAGCTATATTTATTCGTGTATATGAGGAATATAATGGTCAAAGTTGATTATCTTGACTATTAGAGTCAGATGAGAACTATATATACTTGAGGAAGGTAGTACTCTACATCTTTACGTCATTTTCTGTTTTTTTTTCTTCCCAAATAATATTATTTTTTCACTTTCCAGGGAATGGTTTGTTTATGCTTTTGCGTTGCCACCTATGTTACTGGCTTTCTTTATGGTGTTGACGTTATGGCTTAGTCAAGGCAGACCTGTTGTAGAGGTCAAGGTAACAGCTCCTCCTTCAATGAATGCAATGGAGCAACTTTTGGCAGTTCAGAATGCAATTTCTCAAGCCGAAGAGTGCATCCAATATGGAAATATTGTCCTACTCAAACTACGCGCATTGTTGTTATCCATTTCACCCCAGGTTTGGATCGTTGCTTCTCAGTAGTCATCTTCACATTGCAATAATTGGGTTTCTACATCCATTCCATTTATTGCTGTTCTCATTTGATTTTTGTCACCTGATGCTCATTTTGACTATTTTTTCAAATTTAGAAGTTGTAGTTGTGTGTGTATATTGAGTTAACCGCTCAAATTTGGAGAAAAAAATGGGTGGGAGTAATGGCTTATGAATTAATGGTGTTCATGGTACTTTGATTTGTAGGCGACCGTGAAATGTGCAATATCGCTTTTAATCATGGCTATAGTTTTGGCATTTATACCCATAAAGTACATGATCTTGCTGAGCTTTTTGGAAGCATTCACACGGTATTCCCCTCCAAGGAGAGCAAGCACGGAGAGATGGGAGAGAAGAATACGCGAGTGGTGGTTTAGTATACCTGCCGCCCCTGTTGCACTCGAAAGAGAGGATGATGATAAGAAACGAAAATAGGGCAGATATAGATTGATGTAAAACGTAAGTCTTTGGTTGTTAGAAAAGCTTCATGCATGTTATATAAAAGCTTTTCACAAAGGCCGTGTATCTATGAGAGTTGTATATCAGAACTTTGTAACATACGAAATCCACCAGATCCGCTGTATATCTGATCTTGCAGTTAGCGCTGTTGTTAACCTTCTAGCCCAAATCGTTTGCGGCATACAAGACTACAAGAGCATGGTGATGCTGTTTGCAATTGCTTATGTGCAAACTCCAGGAAGAAGTTGTATTATTGACTGTCAAAGTGCTGAAAGTGCCAGTCTTTTTCCTGTGTTTATTTGTGAACACGGAGAGGGTATTATTAGCAAGCTGCTGCGTGGATCTTGTGATAAGTCATGGATGCTTGAACGATTTTTTAAAATAATGCTAAAAAATAAAGTATTTGTAGTTTTTGGTTAGTTTTGAAAGTATTTGTCAAAATGGTATCCACATAGGCTCGGGAACACGCCATTACCAATGCACCTATAATCCTAGGCCACCAAATTCTTCAAGATTTCCTGTCAGTTTATAGCCGCTTGACCTATTTAAGGATGGGATCATGCACCTCTGTTCCTAAGCCACCATATTCTTCAAGATCTCCTAGCCCTATGATCTCCATATCTTATACGGAGTATATTATTCTCATTCGTCTTAGCCAATATGGTTTTTGTTAGGGTCGACTAAATATGTACACAACTGTATGAAGAACTTCGCGAGGTGTTCCCTTTTTAAAGGCAAGTGGAATACGACTTAATCTTGTTAAAAAAAAAAAGCAACATTCTCGTCATTTACGTGCGAGTAGGTCCACGCGAAGAAGGGTGTTTTGTCTAGTAGTGGTAATTTGCTTGGAGGCTACGGATAAGGGTCTATTGAGGCGCAAAACTTGCCCCGCATAGTCAGGCACATGTCCTTACTGAGACTTTTCTGTTTTTTGTGACTTTTTTTTTTTTTTTTTTTATTTCGTGTTAAAATTGTTTATAAACTTTGTTTTTTAATAGTTAAGTTCATTAACTCGTGCAACGTAGGAGTCTTCAACCTAGTATATACTAGATTTTATGCCCGAGTCCACATTATTGTCATTTTTTAAAATTTTCTATAACAATCAACTTATAAAAATACACTTTTAAATTTGACGTTTTAACTTATTACAGAGTAACTTTAAGTACCTATAAATTTTGAACATTAACTTATTACTCCCTCCGTCTCATTCATTTATTTACCTTTTATATTCTTTGTGAGATGTATTTTAATCAAAGACAAACAAATAATTGGGACGAAGGAAGTAACTTTTAACAACATAATACTGAGTTACTGACATGAATTAAACTTTCATTTGATTATAAAATAATTAAATTTTAACGTAATCGTTAAATTTGATATTATTTTGACTTTTTAGGGGAATGATACTCTTTTAGTTAACAAAATTAATCAGCCTACTTCTTGAACGTCGCTTAACCTTCTCACTCAATTTATCTAGCAATCTTAATCAGTGGAATAAAGACCATCCACGTAGTGCACACAAATTGGCATTGTGGCATAGATATGTTAGTGTATTTCACACGAATGTGCCACTTTTTCATTTGGTCTTTCGATTTTCTACTCTACCAAAATGTATATGTACGAAAGTTGTAAAGTTAAGGGTGAACATGAAATTTTATAATATCCATTTAATTAGTATGGATACAATATCAAATAACATTAATTTACGTCTTCCAATGGGCTTAGAAAATTGGATAATTATTGAGATATAACCGTGTCCATTGATCCATTGTTAAAACTGACTTATTAGTCAGGATGACGCTCGTGTCTTTAGTATTATCGATAAAAGGTGATGACATTCTTATTCTTAGTTATTAATTTGACCATGTGCAATTTAACATAAACCTTATTTAATCATATGTATTTATCCTCTACGATGTTAATAAAACTAAATATAAATCTGAATTGGAGTGATTATTGATATTTTTGTCATTATTTTCCGCCATTTGTACAACACTCTAACTTAATTTTAATATTTTTTTTGTAGAATAGACATTTAGTATAGGTCAAAGTATTAAATAATGTATAGTAATATAAATCGCATGAATTCTTTTTTGTTAACTCTATAATTTACACTTAAAATATGACTTATTAGTTATTACTCTGTAACTTAAAATTTGTAGAACGACATGCAATATGTCATGATGTTCAAGGTTTAGTTGAAAAAAATGGACACTTATAGGTATAATTGTATTGTACAATCATATTAAATCTAACTTAGCATATGTGTATTGTTTATGGAGCGTCTTAGAAAGTTTTGAGTTACATTGTATTTTTTTTTTACGTTTTTCTAATAACAATAATCATTATAATAATAATATGACATTGAACTAAATCTTAGTGCAATAACCATTAATGTGGCGGGTATGTTTTTTTTAAACGATGCAAAATTAGTTCAAATTAAGTTTGTGCACATATTACCCAAAAAAATGTACTCGTATCACTAAAACTTACGCATATTTTATTTGTATGGGGATTAATTACGATCAACATTTATATAAATTTACTCCCTGAATTAGTGTCTGACTTTTTCAAATGAGTATGGTGTAATAGTTGTACATCTCACCCTGACACCCTATGAGATTAGTTAGATTTAGTTTGATAATTATCTTAATTAAAAATCAAAATTAAAAAAAGAGTAGTATAATGGTTTTTACTATCTTATCTCAGAACAATGTTAGGAAACTTATTTTACTTTTTCACTATTGATTTTGTGTGAGCTTATTAAATATATACCGTGTATACTATTATTCTGTTCAAACTCAGAGTATCAGATTCATAAGGAAGTTTTTCTCTTTTTTTTGTTTCTTCTTTTAATTATTATAATCGCAATCACAATCACAATCCTACTTATATATGTAATTATAATATTACCTTTGATATTCCATTTAACTTGTTGATTAATAAAATATAAAAATAATATGTAGCTGGTAGTCTCCAAGTATAAGATAAATTTATATTATTTAGAGGTCCTTTGAATTCTACTGTAATAGATTTTGCAATCCCTATATGAGTTGGTTATACTTGACGTTGATAACTTTTATTTTTTGTTTTCTTAACAATTTGTTTGGATAGTTGTGGAACATTCATGTTTATATCCTGTTTGGACTAAACTTCACAATTGTATACGATCTTTTTTGCTCGTTTAATATTAATTTCTTTTGTAAAATCTTGTGTTCCATATGGTTTTAATTGTGCTATATTTAAGTACGTATATAACGACTTAATTGTCACTTATGCTACCATATGAAGTAAAAAACACAACTAAAATCTACCCCATTCCTTACATAATGACAATAGGACTAAAATAATGCCTATAAAAACACTGAATTATAGAACAACACATACATATATATGAGAATCTAAATGTCTATTAAGTGTAGAAATTATATGTAGAAATTATGTATATGTATATTTTGTATATTAAAGACACAAAGAGGTTTGCTCTTTGGTGGCAAAGGAAAGTTCCGTGTTGTTTCTTGGCCATAAATCCTCAAACTTACAAATAAAATCCGTTATTTTAAAAAATAGGAAAAACATGAATCAATTATCTGACTGGTACTCCGTGTATTGCCTTGTATAAAAGGTAAAAGAAAATCATTATCATAATTTAGCAAGTTAATAACCCAAATAAATACATTAAAACGGTATAAAATTGTGTTCACAAGAAAAAGTCATAAAACTAATGGAAACCAAAAGAAATCTCATATTTAGAATTTTGACTTTCACAAATTAGTATATATATAATCTAATAGTTTGAATTCTATTGTAACAAAAATTGATAATTGAAATCTCCTTAATTTAAGGATAGTAGTAGCTGGAAAATATATATTTCTTATATGTATATACATATTGTGAAATTCCTTGCAAAGTATACCGCGTTAACGCCCTATACTCTTAATAGGTACTCATGACGGCATAATGGTTACGTAAAACCTTATATATGGTTATTAATTAAGATTTATAGATTAATTTCTATATTTTATAGAATTTGATTCCTACCATGTTTTATAGGTATGGTAAGAATTGACTGAAACAGAGGGTGTAACCAACTTTTGTACTCGATATACTTCTTTACAGACATGATAACAACTATAAAAGTGATCATAGGTAAGTCGATATAATATAAAAGACATTCATAATAAGAGGGTGTACTTATCGACTTACCACCAATATCACCGTTATGATGATAGTAAAAAAAAATGTACGCTGCAATTCCTGGCCTTAAAACTATCCGTTTATTGCTTCCTGAAAAACAAACAAATAAAAAGTACAACATTAGATCTCACACTATAAAAATAGGGTAAGAGAGACAAAAGTAATGTGATGCAAACATGCAATACAAAGCAAAAGTATATTATCACAATCTAAAAGTGTAGTTTAATTTTTTGAAGATGGGTAAGATGGGTTTTATATAGAGAATATTCTTATAGTGCTTGGTATTATTTTAATGGTTTATTATATTTGCTTTCCTTGAGATTATATCCTACTAAAACTCTTATGATAAACTTCCATAAAAGATTACTTACACGGTTGTTTTATAACGTGAGATGTGATATATACAATATTTTATCTTTTTTGTTATTATCTTTAAATATATTTTCATTAAAAACTATTTTAGGTAGTTTATTTAAAAAGTTGGACTCTCTATTTTAAAAAAACTTGGAAACTACTACATGTCTTGAAAAATCATCTTTTATATAATATATATATATATATATATATATATATATAGAGGTAAGATCAGGTGAGTCCACCTAAATATTTGAGTCCGTGAGTTCAGCTATACAATATCACAGATTACATATAACAATATCACGAAAAAAAAACAGCACAAAAGTGCTAAAAAAAATTGGTGTGAAAAAAAGTATTAGAAAAAAAAAATTGTAATAGTGCTCGAAAAGGTGGTTCAGTGGTGTGATATTGTATAGTATATCCCGTGATATTGTTTAGTATAACTTGTGATATTGTATCATGGACTCACGGACTCAAAAAGATAGGGTGGACTCACGTGATCCTAATTCTATATATATATATATATATATTAATAATTAATTAATTGGTATCTAACAATAAGAATTTTAAGCAAGTTAAAACTAATAATATGAATTGATTTTTACAAAACTTGGAGAGTATAATATTTTCCAAAAAAAAAAAAAATTTTGTATTAAAAAGATACATGATATCATAGGTTCTAGGAATAGGAATATAATAAAATTATCTTATTTTATGTTTTGTATTAAATTATTATTTTTAAGAAGTTAATGTGCTATCATATGGTTATTGAAATATTATTTTTTAGTATAGTTCAATTTCAACGTGATATTATAGTCCAGTTTCCAAAAAGAATAGTTTCCAAAAAGAGTTACAAATCTTGTATTAAAATATTTTTTATTTTTTATTTTTTATTGGAAAGAATTATTGAAAGAGTTCTTATAAAGGTGGAGTCTCCCACGTGCCTCGAAAAAAGCCTCTTTTATATATATATGATAAGTGAATATTTGTATGATTTTAATCCCCATTTTAGCTCGGTTTTGTATGTCATTTGTGCTTTGTTAAGCCATTTTATGAGCTAATGTCGTCTTCTAGGCGAATTCCGTGTTTCAACCTGTTTTGTAGGGAAAGTGACGTTTCTACGCCCTTTTTCTATATTTCCGAGCATTTGCCTAGAACCCGACGATTTGAGAAGCGAGCTTGACCAAGTCAAAGGCACTTCAAGAAGGTTCACTGATTCAAAAGAAAGAAGAAACAAAGACGATTTCGCAGTTGTCAGAAGATCGATCAGTTAGGCGAAGTGTGACACCCTCAAATTTGCGGAAAGAAAAAAATTATTTAAATACATAAAAGAAATAAGATAGTACAAAACGAAGGTGTCATAAAATAAAAAGGTCATTACAAAACGTAAATAATATTCTACAAAAGAAATATACAAGACGGGAGACATATCTCCCGTATAAATACGGAAATAAGAGTGTGTACAATAATATACAAACTATGAACCGAATATAGGTCCAAGGTAAATACTTCGCTCGCTAGCTCGTCCATGTACCCCAAATATGCAACACCACCTGTTCGACCGCATTAAATATAAACACGGAAGCCACAGTCAGTGGGGAGTAACTCCGAGTTCTCCCAGCCACGAAATGTCGAGTTTAATGCAACATGAAAAACATAAAAGCAATGTATATAGAAAATACAAAACCTTAACATATATGATATGGTTTTCATGTTATGAAACAGTTAACTAACATATAACCTATCATATGAAAGCTATCATGTGAATCCGATAATAAAATATAACTCGAGGTAGGGAAGATGGTATGCTGGCTCAGCGGTTACCATGTAACATGGCCCTGATACACTCAAACCCTAATCAACACGTAATCATGTGAATCAGTTAACAACCGTTAATCCAAACTCTATCAATCCTAGCCGGCTTGCATCTCACCTTCTAGAACTCATCGAATCATACAAACATGAAAGACCAATACCTCTACAAACAGGCATAAGTTCCTAGTGCAGTCAATAGAAGACTTCTGTAACTCGAGGCTATACCACAAGGTAGGAAAACATCCTAGTCCTAGACTGATCAGACCTAGCGACAACAGCTATTCCATTCCCCGTCCATGACATAACCGTCTATGAGAAACTCTACTAGGCGACCCCCTAAGCAGAGATGGCTAGTACTTAAGCTGGCTCCATTCCCAAAACGGAATCAGGAGCCATGCCCCGACTTGGAGATAAGCCCCCCCAGGCCGTGACACAAAAGCTATCAAGCAGTGAACTCCATATGCTCGTTAAAGATAGTATGGCCTATCAATGTCATGGTCCAAGATACTCATTTAGAATTAGAATGGTCAGGACGCCATATACTCATAATTCTCTATGGGTACTTAGTCAACACGGACCACCACCCTATAAACAAACAGTCACGGGAAAACTTCCTATCGTGTGACTAATTGCATATAAATAAAAATCAAATATCATATCGCCTCATATTACTAAGGCTAATTCATTAATTAAATACAACCTTACTTGAAGACAAATCCCCGACCCGAGTCCCGCGACGGGTCATCAGTCAAAACGGGGCTGACTAGATCTTAGTTTGACCAAACCCGTTTGGTCAAACCGGCTAGAAACAGAGTCTTTATCACATAGACATAAAATCAACATATTTATTACATGTTATTTTAATAAAACTTCTAACATGTGAATTATTAAATCTTACGTAAAACCCCGCTTGACTTAAAGGATATCAAAATAAACTACGATCTCGTCTTATAATTTCTAACATGTGAGAAATAATAATTTAATGAAAGAACCTTTTTAATTAAATATTTTACTTATTAATATTTCTCGCTTGCTAATTATTACAAAACGCGATAAAAATGACGATAACTCAAAAACCGTCACAGTCCCAAAGTGGGAACAAGGCCTGAGTTGGGCCGCCGGACCCCACAATGGGCTGGATGGGCCCACGGGACTGTGTTGGCTAAAATGTGATTTTGCTACTTTTACTAAAAACCGTTTCCTAATATTTCCCGCATGCTTTAACATATTTAAAAAACCGTCAAAACAACAACCAATCAATCAAACATCGACACAACCCAAAGACCAAAACCCGGACCCACCTTGGACCAACCCAGACCGGGTCTGAACCGGCCTGGACCGGTCTGGTTTGGTCCGGTTCACCCTTCCCCTAGAACCGGTTCACCAACAACAACACCCAAAATATTTCCAACATGTTTTTAATTAACAAACAACCATTTTAACAAACATCATACAACAATCATTAGTATGAATAATCATCAAAATTCATCAAGAACGTCAAACATATTAAAAATTTCCTAAACAACATAAAAATCATAACTTATTAAAAATCATCAAAATTCTTCAAGAACACTAAACTTGTTAAAATTTCCTAAACAACATAAAAATCATAACTTATTAAAAATCATCAAAATTCTTCAAGAACACTAAAACAACATAAAAATTCATGCAACATAAAAATCATCAAGAACAATAAAACAACATGAAAATTCCATACAACATAAAAATAATCAAGAACCATAAAACAACATAAAAATTCCATACAACATAAAAATTCCATATCTTCTCATGTTACTACTAAAATCATAAATAACCATAACATGAACCAAAACTAAAACTATGTGACATTAATTCGTCGAGTAAAACGGAATTGTTACCTTAGCTAGCCAAAACAATTAGCACCAAAATAATAAGAAGTATAATAATAAGAAACCCTCCTACTAATCGTCACCCAAAATATACGAGTCTCCAAACTCGTCTTCAAAATCTTCCCCTATAAGAAATAACAAGAAAACATTATTAGAACTAAAAATATGAATTTCCATAATTAAAGTGTTGAAAACAATTTTACCGGAATTGAAATAAAACCGTACGTGAAGATGGGGAGCGAAGAGGAGATCCTAGAAATATAAATTAGGACGGATTTAATTAAGAAAGGAAGGATTTATGAATGTTTTGCTCAAGAACGATGAAGAACAAAAGATGAACGACGAAGAACACGAAGAACGATTAAAGAAAGTGATGTTTTGATCTTAATTTGATTTGGTGTTCAATGAAAAGTTGTTTGTGAGTAGTGATGGTGGTTTGAGCCGTGTACATATAGACAAATAAGGATGTCGAGTTTTGAAATTGTTGTTACGTAATTGACTCGCGTTTAATAATTATTTTACGGTAAACGATTTAATATAATTAACGATAAAGTTAATTACAACAAATATCAAGATATTATGATATTGTAATGAAAAGTAATCAAAATATCAAGGCCTAAGAGAGGACTAAAGTAGACGTGTGAAATGGTGACTTCCGGTCTGATTTCGAGCGTTTTGCGTAATTTTCATTAATTAATCGATAAAGTAAATAGTTATCTAGATATTATGATATATTAATCAAAAGTAATGAAAATATCAAGGTCTATTAGTGGGTAGGAGAGCCGTGTGGAACAAGGTGATATCGGGTCTGATTTTTCTCGATTTGCGTAATCTCTGTTGACGGATCGATAAAGTAACAAATATCTAAGATATTTGTATTAGTTTAATCGAAAGAATTAAAATATCTCAAGTGAGTGGAAAACGATGACATGGCCGCGTGACTCATGCCAAAGTCGAGTTTCGATTTTGTTGCGCGCTTTACGATGCGTCGGGAATAGTTAAATGACGTTCGGTTAAAAAACCGTAAAAGTTATTCTTTAAATTCCAATTAAATTCAAAATAATTATATTAAATTATGATAATCTTAATAAATTTTAAATAAAAATTAATCAAAAATATTATTTGTTTAAATAAAATTTCGGGTCTTCATATTATGAGACGAGTGGGAAAAGTCAACGGATGTCAAAGTGACTGAAAGTCGAGAAAGAAAAGTCGAAGATGACTTAAAAGTCAAGAAAGTTTAGGACGACTTAAAAGTCAAGAAAAAGTCAATGACGACTTTAAAAAGTCAAGGAAAAGTCAAAGACGACTTAAAAGTCAAGAAAAGTCAAAGATGACTAAAAACGGTCTTTTCATGGAATCCCTCAAAAATTCCAAATACGAACGCGGAATTCAAAATAAGACTCGGAACAAAAATTCCTATTTTAAAAACTTAAGTTCTACTGAAAAGTGTTAGTAAATATTTTTACTAGAAAAATCGGGTATTTTTCGGGTTGTTACAATCACCCCTCCTTTTAAAAAGTTTCGTCCTCGAAACTTAGAAGAAGGAACGTAACATATATGTAGGTCTATTTCAAACTGTTAAAAATATATTTGTAATAAAATACGGGGTCTTATCTACGGAACGGCAGGTTCTCGTCAGCAGTCACGAATATCGGTAGAAGGAACGGCATCTTCGAACGGTTAAATCGAATAGGAAGAGGAAAGAAAGAAGGAATTTTACCTCAAGCAAAGAGCTCGGGATATTTAGCTAATATTTTAGCTTCGGGTTCCCAAGTTTCTGATTCGACGTTTCCGCAACGCCAAAGGATACGAACTAAAGGTACCACCTTGTTGCGGAGTTGTTTGTCAGCCCTTTCAAGTATACGAATCGGCCTTTCTTCCAAACCTAAATTAGGTTCCAAGTCCAACACCTCTTCATGAATAATATGACTCGGATCACTGATATACTTCTTCAACTGAGAAACATGGAACACATCATGAACTTTGCTCAAGTTCGGAGGTAATTCCAAACGATAAGCAACAGGACCAATTCTTTTAAGCACTCGAAATGGTCCAATATATTTAGGACTCAACTTCCCTTTCACTCCAAACCGTTTCACTCCTTTCATTGGTGATACTTTAAGGAATACACGGTCATCAACATCAAATTCAAGCGGTCGTCGACGAACATCGGCATAGGATTTCTGTCTATCTTGAGCGGCTTTCATTCGTTCACGAATGACTTGAACTTGATCGATCGTTTCAGTAACAATGTCGAGACTCAACATATGATCATCTTGTACTTGATCCCAACAAACAGGACTACGGCATTTCCTACCGTATAAAGCCTCGTATGGTGACATCTTGATAGAAGCATGATAACTGTTGTTATAAGAAAATTCCACCAAAGGCAAACATTTCTCCCAAGATATATGAAAGTCTAAGGCACAAGCACGAAGAAGATCTTCCAAAGTCTGGATCGTTCTCTCAGTTTGCCCATCAAGTAGCGGCCTGCATGAAAAGAGGTAGCTCATCAACAAATTTACTACCCTGGCTTTTGTAAGAGCTGTCCAGAAGCTGGGGGAAAAGTAGCTCGGATCCCGATCGGAACTAATCTGTAGGAACTCCAGTAGCGTACTATCCCGCACATATGCATAAGCTTAAAAACATGCTATACTCGAGTTTCTTTTGATAGGCGTATGAATCTAGAAAACCTTCGTCAGACGGTTCCCCACCCACAATAACCACAGGATGGCATTCTTTCCATCTAGAAGTAGTAGTGGTAAAGCAATCAACGAAAGTCCATAGAAATAATACCATTTCCAAAGAGGAATTTCCAAAGGTGGCAGCAAACCTCCGGGTCTTTGATGTTCGATCTTCACCTTCTGACAAGTAAGACATTTACTAACATACTCCTTTACTTCAATCTTCATCCTAGGCCACCAAAACTGTGGTCTCAAATCTTTATACATTTTGTCACCACCAGGATGAATAGAATAAAGAGAAAGGTGAGCTTCATCAAGTATTCTCTTTCTCAACTCGGCACTTCTCGGAACATACATTCTACCATGGTAACGAAGGTAGCCATCATTATCCACCACACAATCCTTAGCTTGCCCAAGTAATATTTTTGCTTGTATGGCGATAAAAGTAGCATCCTCCGGTAAACAAGTACGAATCTCTCGATAAAAATCAGGTTCCGCAGTCAAAGCACCGAGATAATCAAACCCTTTCCCAACAAACTGTATCTCAAGCTTCTGAAATTCGGTTACTAGTTCATCGGGTAAAGTACCAAGAGCATTTAATGA
>JAIUZE010006329.1:0-14262 GCA_022085475.1 Heliosperma pusillum | reverse complement strand
GGGATCCGGTGAGAACCACTAAGATAATGAGAACCGTGAGAACTCCGCCTTACAAAATTTATTTTTTAAAACTAACAAAATATCTGGATTCGGCGTTGAATATTATGTCTAGATGACATATTTCTTGGCCGAAAGTTTATAAACTACTGACGGAAATCGAGTCGAAATAGATTTTACTCTTTTTAATGCACATAGTAGTCAGTTTCATGTATCTAACAATTTTAATGCACCTACTACTTATTTTCATGCATCTAGAGCTAGTTATTTTCATGCACATAGTAATTGTTTTCATGCATGTAACAATTTTCATGCACTTAGTGCTCGTTTTGATGCATTTAGAGTAGTTTTAATTTGCCTAATTGAATTTATTCACATTAAGTACATATTTTTTAATATAATCAACAAATTTTGTTTACTTACTGCAAATATTTTGCTTGAATAAGCTAAACTAATTGTAAATGATCAATCAAAACTTTCGAAACAAGATTTGGTAGAGATTTAGTGAGAGTTCTCACAGTTCTCATTATTTTAGTGGTTCTCACCGGATCCTGACCCTAATTAGATATATAGTAGATTTCCTATATATATATATATATATATATCTTGAATATATTATATAGATAATAATATATATATATTACGACGCTTTCTCTAAAACGACGTGAAAAAGTAAACAGTTTTTATTTTATGCACGAAAACAAATTCGGCTGTAATGGCGGTTCTTCACCTACAACAGTCGTAACAATATAATTTCCCGCCAAAAAGAATATGCTTTAATGACGGTTCTTCACCCTATAACTGGATCTATAGCTACAATTAACGATGATTCTTTACATGAAACCGACGTTAATAGTATCACTGAAAATATCATTTGTGGCGGTTTTTCATTCATAACCCCCATTATAAAAAAGTTATAGTGGCGGTTCTACTCCCATAACCGTTGTTTTAAGTAAACTCTTCGTGGCAATTGTAATTTACAACCGCCAGTTTAGTGATATATTATGGCGGTTGTACAACCGACTCAAAAAATATATGACGCCGCGATATGTCGGACCCTTATTTTGAAAAACCGCCATGAAAGGCCTTTTACAACCGCCACCGTATGAGGTTTTTCTACTAGTAGTTGTCTAGGACAAACATTTCAAAACTAGTCATTTTCAAAACGCACTTAGCACAGTAGCATACACCCACTTCGCAAGTCCAGTCATTCTCCACTTCGAGTCAACACTCCTAGAACCACACTACGGTTGTCTAGGACAAACATTTCAAAACTAGTCATTTTCAAACTCACTTAGCACAGTGGCACACTCCCACTTCACAAGTCGAGTCCTTTTGAGTAAGTGTGCTAGAATGGTCGATCGTGTTTTGATCCGTCTTCGGTCTCTTACCTCAGTTTCCAAGATGTCGGGAACTAGTCGAGCAAGTGTTAATCAACCCTAGCAAAACCTGAATGGTAATGATCTAGTCCTAGCTGCGCTCATCTGTCTCCAAACAACTCAAGACCAAGCTTATGCTCGCCCCAATGCCATTGAAGGCCGAATTGTTGCCATAGAAGCTAGGCTTCCTCCTGCAGACAGTCCTGATGCTAGTGTGCATGATAACATTCCACCCTTTGTGGGACAGCCAGAAGTCGATCACCCACCAGTTCTTACTGAAACTGAAAAGCGACTCCAATACCTGGAGGAGAAACTAATGTACCTCAAGGGGGATGACATCTACAGGGAGAATAATCGCAAATATGAAGCAGTAAATACTCAATTGCCAACCAACTTCAACATGACTGACATCCCAAAGTTCAAGGGGCACGAGAACCCTTTGAATCACATTCGTGCTTTCAAGGATTACATGTCTTTCAAAGGCATCAAACCAGAGATGTTCCTAGGGATCTTTCCTTCATCTCTCGACACTATTCCTAAGCAGTGGCTCTATTCTCTAGAACACAAGAAAATTGCAACTTGGGATGATGCCACAATCGAGTTCGCCAAGCAATACGCAGACAATGCCGAGATCCAAGTCAATATGCGTGTTGTAGAGGTTCTTACCCAAAATGAGAAAGAAGGTTTCACCAACTTCCTAAGTAGGTGAGGGAAAACTAGCACACAACTTGTTGAACGTCCAGATGAAGCTACTCTTTTGGAAACGTTCGTGGACAATTTGAGACTCGTTTATGCAAACCACCTGAGATACCAAAACATAAAGTCTTTCAAAGACTTAATTGTGCTAGGAACAAGAATCGGGGACGACATCTGAAAGGGATTATTTGTCTTCACTATGTTATTATTTGTTAACAAATAGGACCATCCTAGTTCTCTTTGAGTTGCCAAAAACAGAAAAGAAAAAGAGCACATGTACTTTTTATTAGTCACTTGTTCTAATTTTTACCCTTAACTAGTAGAATTGACTCAAAATACTTTATGTCGTATCTCTTTAGTATAGATCATTCGACCTCTTAGAATAAGCCTTAACAAGGGCGTGCATTTACCACCTTTTCCATATCTTGTGGTGTGAAAATTCCTTGATCGTCGTGTCTCTAGGTGACCTCTAGGTTTGGAGACTCAATTTTTCAACCTGATTCGTCAATTCCCATATGACTACCAAACAAAGACAAATTGCATACTCTGCCAAATCATTCAATACCCTTACCATGGATGCTAGCAAAATAGCTCACCCGAGGGTCAAATCAAATTTTTAAAGTCAAAACCTTTTCATAAAACCTTTTCAGTAGTCATCAGATGTCGAGAAGAAACGCAGAAGCATCTGCACCTTCTGGAAGGAACGCAGCACTTGCTGCGCCCCTTCTAGAGGCTTCGAATCAAAAGTCGACAATAAATTGTAAATATACCAACGAACTTTAACTGATTGCGATTCTGACTTCACAGCCATAACCCAACTCGAGAACAGACGTAACAGGTGTTGCTCCTCTTCCAGAGGACGCACCTGCTCCTGCGCCTGTTCTGGGCTGGTTTCTGTCTCTGAACTTCATTTCTCGCTTCGACGTAGTTTAATTATGTTATTAATCAACTATTAACCCTAATGTCGCTGCTAATCTGTTCATTTTGTTTTCTAATTCTTTCTTTCTTCAAATCTCCGTTTTGGGTATATTTTCGACATAGATCATGTAAATATGATCCTTTTATCCTTCACATGCAATCAATCCTAAATCCTAATTTGACATAATTAAATGTTAATTACATGTTCACCGACATAGTCTAATTCCATGTTAGGATTAAAACGTGGATGTTGCATTGCATGCATATAACCAATGGCATATCGAGTACGAACGATTTCCCTAATCATTAGTAGAGGCCGCTATCGAGGCGGGCGGGATTAGGTGCTCGATTAAAGAATTTCGTAATACGGACCCTCACCCCTTACTCTAGATCTCTGTGAACATCCGTATTCATTGGCATCCACGAGAGTCATTCTAGACATAGAATGTTGCGGGTAACGAGTTCTTAGCGTTCATGTCATTACTTTGTGTCTTGACATGGCATAAAGTATTCGAACGGTTTCAATTTTACATAAAAATTGGTGGCGACTCCACAAATGTGTATTACTACGCTTGTCCCTCGTTTCCATCCCCGTGTGCGCCCCTTCGTGGTTCCCCGTGTACCACAGTTCGGCAAGCATCCCGTGTACCTAAGCCTTCACATGTTTATTCCAAATCTTGAACCCAAAGAAACTTTGGATACGCAGTGTAACCCATAGATTGTTTAGTGTAGTCGAATTATCCCCTTAGACTCCATAGTCTTTCCTTCATATCTCCTTGTCTTTTTTTTTTGGAAACCTCCCTATACTTCCAAGTATACCCATTTAGATCATTTTACATCAACCTATAATATATACTCCTTAGTTTAGTGTCTCAGAGTTTCCAGACATTGAGCCGTTAGGAAATCTCCTTAAACTCTCTGAAACTTGCACCTTAGACTCCCCCGTTTTCTAAATATCAACCTACCGCTTAGATTCTCTAACTCATACCCATTCAAAGATATGTGTCTCGTTCCTTAGAAATCATCCAACCTGAGTCCTTTAAGAGACCCATAGCTCTCTAAACGCACCCTTAGATTCTCTAGGATACTCAATAAATGACCAAGTCTTTATTGTGCACCCTCCCCGAAGTATTTCAGATATCAATCATATCTTCTTATGGCTGACGATTCAATGATATGTAGTCTAATGGGCGTTAAACAACCTTCACCGCCGATGGTCACAAACTTTAAATTGTTCCCGACAACAAGTCCTTGACTCAGCCTCCTTGAGTCGCATGGCATTGCCATACTCCACGGGTTGTAATATTCGATTGCACTGGGCTATAATATGACTTTCGCGTCGTCCAAGCCTTAGTTAAAGCGGGGGCTCTGTAATTACCTCGTATCTGTGGACTCACCAAAAAAACACCCGATGATGATCGGACTATAACATGCTTTGACAGCACAACGTCTGATCGACTTTCAGTGAGACAACACTATGAAACTCGAAAACTGACTTCGAAAGTAAAATATTTTTCAAAACATTTTCAAAATGCTTAGAATGTTTTATGCACGTCGCCAGTGTCGAAATATCACTAACTAAAGCCAAAATCGACTATGGGCATAAAACTGACTCCGGAGTCCAAAACCTGAGCCCACCCGAGTCAAAGACGTAAAACATCCCCCAATTAAACCCAAAACTCACCCACATGAAAAATCCATGAAACAAACCACAAAGAACAAGAAGATAACAAAAAAAAAAATAAAAGATTGTAAAAAGCGAAGGAACAATCCAAAATTGAAAGGGATGGAACCCTATTGTAGTGCGGCCTAGCCCGCACTTCATTAGGCTTGTCCTTAGCCTCCAAGTAATTTCCAACCGACCTACACCCATGCATTTATTTATAAATAACCCTTCTTGTGCTCCTCTTTAGGGCACGCTAGAGTCCGCCCTCCTCTTGTCTCCCTTAAAATTCTAGATCTGACTTCTTAAGTCAAAAACCGACACGTGTTTGGACCTATCGATCCAAAACACGGGCCTTACACATTTTTTTTCTTAATACCGTCAACGTACATTAAACAACTTGTCTGACCCATTTGACCATCTCAACGTATTTTAAACAACATGTTTCAACCAAAATCCTTTTTTTAAAGGCACTCTTTTAAACTTACTCTTGGAATCGAGCTTTTTACGGCATGTCAGATTTACTTTGTTGATTTCTCGTTAGTATCAAACATGTAAGTCTTAGGGTGTAATAAACTCATTTGTTTCATGTACTTACTGTTTTTATGACATAAATAACATAACCAATGCATAACACGATTCAAAATATGGAAGAAACAAGCAACAGCTTGATTTATGCTGGAGACAAGCGCAGCTTATCTCCTGGTAAACCCCGCTCCCCAAGGGTCTCGGTGGCATATATAGAACCGTGTTTGTCTCCGTCCTTCCTTTCTTTTATTTTCCTCCTTTTTACGTCTTTTCTTTTTATCTTTATTTTTCCCTTTAATAATCACAACCCCTTTTTTTTAAACATCTCAAATTTTTGTCCTTGCTTAACAAGTGCCATGTCGGTTAAATCCGATTTTGACAAAACAAACATGTAGATTAATTTCACATTTAAATTTAATTCTTTTTTATTTTATTTTTAATTCTTTAGTCATATCATACTCATCTTTGATTCATCAATACAATGTCGGACACACCCGAGATCGATGAGATAAATTGGTTAATCACATATAAATGAACTTAATTCCTTTTGTTTTTATTTTTTTATATTAATTTATTTTATTTTGTTTATCATGAAAAACACCTTAGACCGTAATACAACCTCGCTCTTGGTTCATTCATACCATGTCGATTAAATACGAGTACGGCGATGTGACGGCTACGCACACTTACAATTGATCGTAACTTTTTCTCCTTTTTAATGATAAGTTTGGAAATTAAAATTTGTATTCAAACTCCAAATCAAATATCACCTACGCAACAGTGGTTATCCCGAGTCTTGCAAATAACATTCGGACTTATTCTATTTCAAGCATCCTTTTCTTCCATTTACTATTTTTGGAGAGCAGAGATGCCCTCTTACCTCGTGGCAGGCCTCGCAAGTCGCACCCCACTAGGGTTCCTCCTCCTCTCTTTTCAGATCTGACCAGAAACGTGTTCTGGTGCAGTAGGACTCGCATCTCTTTAGGCTACCATGAATCTCGTTTTCCTTTTTTCGACACTCGTTAACGGCTTTCCCGATTAAGGTCGGACCCAAATACATCGTGGGATAAATTAACGAGTTAACATTTTCACATTATTTTCTGTTTTTCTTTCACTTTAAACAATTAATGGATCATGTTAGGCATCATAACCCAAATTTGGTAAATGAGTGTTTAATTTCCGGTTTTTTCACCTGCAAATCAATCTAAATCGTACTTCGACCATCAAGTCCATGTACATACATAAAATAACCGATTTAGCAAATTTCACATGTTAGGTTAAACTAATTTATGTGCATTTACGTATTTAACCCATTTTATCAACCCTTGCACTTGACGACCACTGTTGATTAGTAGAGATCGCTTTGAGCGTGCAGGATTGGGTGTTCGATTAAAAAGCTTCCCAATACGTACCCTCACCCTTTTCTTAAAACTTTGGATAACAGATGTCTGTATCCTTGGCGAACGAGAGTCATTTAAGACATTGGATGCTAAACGGAAACGAGTCTTTATCTTTAATATCTATGTCAGGACTGCTTTGTGCTTCGTTGATCTAGGTATAAAGTTGATTTAAATTGTTTACAAGCACCCCATAGTTGGTTGGTGGCAACTCCATTCAATCACATCATTCGCTTGTAATGATGAGCGAATTTGGTAAATGGTGGCAACCCTTTAGAGCCGCCCCACCACAAGGACACTAGGGTTCGCTCTTAAACCCTAGTTCGCGGACAATTAAGAAAATATAATATTAAAACGGCAACTTGAACCTTTAAAGCACATAAACATATAAATAATAAGCACAAACAACAACACAATCAATTCTCCATACAACCAATCATCACATCATGTTAATAATTAAATTTCTATAAACACAATTAAAGAAAAATACCTAATTACCTTTATAGTGAAAACTATTGTAGATCTTCCTCCAAAACGTAACAGTCTTCCTGAAGCCTTTATTTCCATCCATCATCACGTGCCAACAAAATAAACAATCCTAAATAATAATCTAACAATAAACTAGGAAAAAGATAATAAATAAAATAAAAAAACTTACAACGATTGAATATATTAGATGGTCCCATCTAGGAAAGAAGATAAATAATAAATGATGATGGAAAGAATGAGAGGAGGCACGGAAACCAAAAAAGGGAGGGGAGAGGACTTGACACAATGAGGTGAACAAGATAGGATAGAATTAAGGTTAGGGTTGAAAAGATGAGAGGAAAATACAAGAAATGAAACCCTAATCTCCTATTTATTGGCGGTAGTTCTTGCTTGCGACGGATCGGATCTTGCGACGGGTATTTTGTGAGAGGAAATGGATAGAGGGGACAAGGTGGGCACCCCCCATGTGCTTCTCCACTCACCCTTGATGGGTATTTTGTGAGAGAATATGATATCCGTCTTAAGCTTGCGACGGATAGTGTCTGTCACAAATGAGAATTTGTGATTTATTGGAAAGTTAATGGACATTAGGTTTAGGTTAGAAAATCAGCCCAATAAGGCCCTCATCACACGCCTAAGATGAAAAAGGAGGGAGGTTGATCTCATTAAAATGTTATACTAGCACAAACTATGATTGCGGAAAGATTCAAATAAATTAAAGAGATAGAATTAATAAAACTTAAATTCGGAAATTTTAGGGTGTCACATGCTTAGGCTCAAAATGATGATTACCTAATTGTGAGGCGAATTCTATGGAATGCTTATGGTGGTTTATAGGATGAGGAGTTGACGTAATGGTGTTGGAGGAGTGGTGGTTGTAACACCCGTAAATGTACCCTATTTTTATAGAGAAAATATTTTACGGATACTTTTCAGCGAAATTTAGTTTTAATCGTAAATTTAATTTTCCGAGTCAAATTTAGAATTTCCGAGTTCGTATTTGGAATTTCCGCGAGATTCTATGAGAATCCCGTCTTAAGGCGAGTTTGACTTTTGTTGACTTTTTCCTCATACATACTCATACTCCCTTATCCTATTTCTCATTCACACAAACACAAATTCAACCTTACTTCTTCCTTAAGCAAAACCAAATCCTTGCCTCCATAATCTTTCCGATCTTAAAATCATTGTAGCTCATTCGTTCTTTGCTTAAATTCACGTAAGTTCGTCTCATTCTTCCCCTCTTGCCTTCCTCTATCCGTATTGATATTAAAATCATCGTCTTTCTCGCTTTTTAAATTATCCGTCTTTCTCTAGGTGAATTATATTCATCTTTTATTATCTAATTGAATGTAGGTGGAGACTAGGAAGGTTTAGAATCGATTAAAGACGCGTAAAGGTAACGGTGAAGGGTTACTCGATATCATTTACGTGTTTTACATGCTTTATATGCTAGAATTTGTATTTAGAATACGATTAGAAAGCTTAGGGATTTTATTATTGATGATGGATGTTGTTTGTTGAGAATTGATATGAAAATTGATATGAGAAGTGATGATTTATGATAATAGTTGATGATGGTTGAGTTTAGAACAAATTGGAGTTTCACTTGCGTAACAGAGAGTTTCACGGGCGTGAAATACAAGTCACGGTCGTGACTTGTGCAGTTTCACGGCACTGACCCCTTTTCGTAAAATGATCATACCTCCTTTGTTACTTCCTTGTTTTAGGCTTGTGACCTATCGTTGGAACCGTAAGAGGATAAGCTATCACCTCGACTTGGAATTTCTGCATTTGCATATATAAAACTCTAGTTATGACAGTTTGAAGTGGACCCTTGTTTTAGTTAGTTTCCAAACTTTTTGTTTTGGAGAGGTATCTATGTTTCTTATTCATTATGCTTCATAAACTTGTTCTAATGCTTATGTATCATGTATTGATTCATTTTTATCATAGTTAAGTTTATATAATTCGCTATTCACATGTTTTGTGACAGTTTTTGGTATGTCCTACTTTGAGTCGGTTTTTACAAATGATACGGTTTGAGCACTATTTTGTTATGTGCTTTGTACTCTCATTCCCTTGGCTACCTCCACGTTCGTAAGGCTGGAATGTCGGAACGGGGAGGTATCCTACTGCTTAATTGCATGTGTTAGTGGGCATACGACGACGTTGTTGGGAGGCGAACGCTTTGCGTTGATCGACCCGGCCGTCAAATGTTGTGTACTTGCGAGGTGGTGTTATTTGCATGTAGCGTACCGCTTGTTATGAGGCTTGTGCTCTTTTCCGCCTCTTTCGTGAATTGATCTACCGAATTTGGGGTACTCGGCGTCATTGATTGACCGAGTCTTGGATGCGAAATGTCATCGCATGTCGAATCGGAAAATGGTTTATTCCGAGAGTATGGCCAGGTTTAGACTAGGACCGGATATTTATATCGTCGTGCTACCAGGAGGAAATTAGTCTACATATACGAAATGTCATCGTGTATGCGTTCAGGGAAATGATGTATCCCGTGGATGCTTTTTAATCATACTTGCCATGTACACGGTGCTAGTGCGTTTCATTTACCGTGAGAGATGTCGTCTGTGTGTCGTCGTTCTTGAATGCGTGATTTCATGACTTATTATTCATGGTCATTGCATGATTGGGCATCGTCTATGTATTGGTATGTTTGAATGGATGATAATATGATGGATCTATTGTGATCATCGCATGACTTGGCATGGTTTGTTTGTCGAGTCTCAATATTATCAAACTTATACCGCTAACTGTGAGATGCAAGCCCTAGTGAGCGTATTCGGTTGCCTAAGAGTGTCTTCCCCGAGTCTTTGTATAACATGATGGATTCGGACTTGTGCCACTTATGCTCTTATCATTATTTATCGAATTGCCTATTTATCCTTATCGTATCTCACATGTATATTCATATATGCATGATTGTACTTTTGTATTTCCTTCTATGTACGTTTAATGTGATATGGCTGGGAGAACCCGGAGTTACTCCCCACTGATTGTCGCGTTCATGTTTTTCATGAATGAACAGGTTGCTTGCATGGATGGCTTTTTGCTTATGCTATTTTTGGGTTCGGGTGTGAGCTAGCGGGCGTTGTCCCTGGAAGATTCACCTCTAGTCGTTAATTAGCTAGTGTGCTAAACACTTGTTCTTTGCTAACATTTTGAGAGACTCCGTCTCTTTGTTATATTCCGCACTTAGTTTGTAATATTTTGACACTCCTCGTTTTATCTATCTTGCATGTATAAAAGTTTTTAAAATACCGTATTTCCGCAATTTACTTCACATGCTTGTATGTTTTATATTTCCGCATTCGCGAGGGTTGTCACAGTTGGTATCAGAGCTTTATCGCTCCCGACGCACACACGTGAACCCTAACTTAAACTACTTGACCTTGAAATAATAAATGAGCGATGGGTAGAAATTAAGGACTTTACTTGGTAGTCTTTGGTGTACTTGATGTTTGTTAGGTTCTAACTTTTTTGTTGATTGTGTTGAGTGATGTTATGTTTGTTTGTATCTACCGTTTTGAGGTGGATCATTGTGTTACCTAGAAGAAGTATCCGCTACCGAAGATTGAAGATTGACAAGCCTAATTGAAGTGTATTTCTTCCTCATCTATGAATTCTCTCGTCCTTATTGTCTTATGCTCTCTTCCTTCTATCTTGGTGCTTCTTTCTCTTCCAACTTGTATCCTCTTGGAAAAAACTTTGATAGTTCCTCCACTCTTACCACTTAGTATCCTTATACCTTCCTCTTGTAACATATTTTTGGGATGACATAGCCCTTATGGTTTGTGGCATATTGTACTTGGTGTTTGGAAGAATTTTAACTTTGTGGGACGATTAGTGTTTTGTTATGAATGAATTTGTGAATTGTGAGGAAAATGGTATAGATCTATTTTCACCTATGGTGGTGGAGAGTTGGTATCCTTGAGAAAGGTGTGGTAAGGTATGTTTAATGATTTTAATGCTAGATACTTGTCATGAACGGTGTGTAAATAGTTCATGATATTCGATGGTTTAAGATCGAATGAGTTGGCTAGGACTTCTTAACTCATTAGTAATTTAGTCTTTTGGACTTAGAAGTTTAGTATTGTTTTGAAGACCATGCTTATGATATGTCTAATTGGTGTAAATAAGAGGTTTAGAATGATATCTTGAGGTGCGAAATACTTTTGAGGTTAAGTGACGTCTTGTGGTTTCCTATTGTGTATTTGTGAGTATAGGCTTGGTGGAAAAGCATTTGGCTATAGTTCTTGGATTTAAAGATATGATCTTATCTTATGGTATCGGAGACTCGTTTGAAGTAGTAAGCTTTCGTTGTAAGTTGAACCATATTACTTGAGGATTATAGATATGATAGAGATTCGATGATGTGAGCTATGATGAAAATACCTTGTGGGCCGTAGGAGTTGAAAAGAGATTAGTATGAAGAAGTCCTTATTGGTTCTTCGGTTTTTTTTTGAAACCTTTGAGAATGTGTCAAATTTTGGAGTTGAGAGAATGTTACTATACTTGAGTTACAATTCCGCAATTGGGATTCCGTGCTATATGAAAGGATGGATGAATTGGGTTGTAATCGATTTGTTAAATCTGGGTGTACCTTACTCCGATGATTTGTGGTACGAGGGTCCCTTGTAAGAGACCTTTGTTATTGAGATGATTTGTTTTGCTATCGCCCGAGTTTGAAAACGGAATTTTGTGGATTAAACCTTAAACCTTTTTCTCGTTCCATTATCCCTTTCCATTTCCTTTCATGCAAGTTCCTACTAAACCTGATTCCTAGGAAAATGTTTTCTCTTATCTTTTCCTTTGCATGGCTATCTTCATGGCTATATCTATCCAATATCTAGCTTTTGGCTCCCTGCCTCTAGCGTCCCTCTAATTTTCGTCCGATCTTATCGCGTTCGTGTTTCCCTTGAAATTTCCTATCGTTTCCAGTTTCATGGTGACATTGTCTTTCCTCTGGTGAGATAGCTGGGGTTGTTAGCTAGCTTCGTGTTGATTTTGAACATGAATAGGATTGGATTTAAACCTTAGGATGAATCTGTTGGTGGTAATGTATCCTCTCTTGGTGGTTTTAGGTTTGGAGCTTGGTATTGTAGTGTTATTTTGAGAGTTGAGTTGATCATGATGATAGTTCGTTGTTGTTGGGTATCATAACGGTTTCTTGAGATATTATTTGGGAATTAGATGTTTCTAATTGGTGGATTCTAAAAGAGACTTTGCTTTAGGATAATTGAGCCGGCACCCAAAGTTTGAGGAGTATTGTCATAAATGAAAATCGATTCATTTTGAGTTTTTGATGAATTAGATGAATTGAATGGTTGTCTGATTGCCTAGTGATTGGCCATTTGTGGTTTGGAATTTGTAATTTTCTTTTATTCTTAAGGAATCATAGTTTGAGATTGAGAAATGTTCGTTGCAAGCTTTGGATAGTGAGTGCTCAGTTGTTATGGAATATAGAGTTAGAATGGTGAACCCATTTATCTTGAGGTTTAGTAACCACCATAGTTTGCTAATGTGACTATATATATTTGACGCTTCGAGCGTAGTAATGATCGAATTAAGGATGTTTTGGCGTATTAAAGAATCCTTATAACCGATAATGGATTGTGGATTTTCCGTTGTCGTGAGACTTTGGATGAGGCTAGTTGAATCTTAGATAATTATGTTTGTTGCTTTGATTGTGTTTTGGCTTTTGAGGATGAGAAGTCCATCGTGAATTTAGAATAATGAGCTTTGGAATAAATTGGATCAGAGGATTTTATGGTAAGGACCGTTCACTTTGTGGATTGTTAGTTGTGGAGTCTACCGTGCCGATGGACCTTAGTAGATTCTAGTTGGATTCGAATAATTGGGATTTGTTACTCGAAGTTTCGTGATTATGGAATATTTTTGTAGGATTTCTGATGATTGAAAATGATGAGTTGCAAATTGGGTAAATTGCATTCTCTTGAGGATTTGGTTTATTAGTAGATTTAGTGATGTCGAATTCTTATAGATCTTCCTGCTGACTTTATCTTGATCTTCTTATCCCAAAGAGTTCGATTTGTTTCGTTTTTGCGTGTTTTGTATATATTTTGTTACCCTGAATTGTGTGTGAATTGTACGAGTCGCTCTATGTACGTGTAATATCTTGTTATTTGATTTTATCTCTGATAAAACTTTAAAATTTCCATATTATATTTCTAATTTAACGTTTCAAAGAAGTCTAAAGATGGTTTGTGTACCCTCTTTTTGGAGAAAATGGATTTCTTTTGCTTTTATATTTGGATTTTGCGTTTGTTTGGATGTTTGCACTTGTTATTGGAGACGTCTGATAACTAGTCCTGCACTTACTAACGTTGTTTTGAATTTCGACTTCACTATTTCGACAAAGATTGGTTTGGATAATTAGAGTTCTCGTTCGCGACGAGCATTCTTGAGATCCGTAAGTAAGTTTCACACTTATGAAAATTCTCCTTAAACCGTTTTCGAGAAGAACCTCGTTTCATAAATGTTTCCCTTGTAAAAGCTTTCTTGTTAATTTTTAAAACCGATTCCTGTCTTTGATACTTTTGTTTTCTACTATCAAGTTTCGAGGACGAAACTTTTTAAAAGGTGGGGTGATTGTAACACCCGTAAATGTACCCTATTTTAGGATACTTTTCAATGAAATTTAGTTTTAATCGTAAATTTAATTTTCCGAGTCAAATTTAGAATTTCCGAGTTCGTATTTGGAATTTCCGCGAGATTCTATGATAATCCCGTCTTAAGGCGAGTTTGACTTTTGTTGACTTTTCCCCATAAATATCTCATACTCCCTTAATCTATTTCATTCAACACAAACACAAACTCATTACTTCTTCCTTAAGCAAAAATCCAAACCCTTGCCTCCCTCTTTGTTTCGATCTTAGAATTCTCATAGCTCATTCGTTACTTGCTAGAATTGGAGTAAGTTCGTCTCATTCTTCTCCTCTTACCTTCCTCTATCCGTATTGATATTAAAATCATCGTCTTTCTCGCTTTTCAAACTTTCCGTCTTTCTCAAGATGAATTTTATTCATCTTTTATTATCTAATTGTATGTAGGTGGAGACTAGGAAGGTTTAGAATCGATTAAAGACGCGTAAAGGTAACGGTGAAGGGTTACTCGATATCATTTACGTGTTTTACATGCTTATATGCTAGAAATC
>JAIUZE010006326.1:7580-37297 GCA_022085475.1 Heliosperma pusillum | reverse complement strand
AACAATAGTTCGATCACATAATTAAATCTCAATAATAAGAATACAAAGGGATGATGAATATTATAGTCAACTGGTCAACATAAATCGGTAACGATTGGCTCAATTGAGTTTGACGTTACTGTCGTATGACGGTGGTGATCAGTTGATCCCTTGAGGTCACACCTAAAGGACAATCCCCTAATCATGTACATTAATTAATTGTATAATGATACAGATTAATTAATCCCTTAAAATGAACCAAGTTAAAGTTGTGAGTGAGAAATATATCTTATTGTAATATGATTAAATAAGATTCATTTTAGTAATTTAATTGTTATATTACTAAGAATGCATTATGTTTATGAAACATTTGATATAAGTTAATTTGGTTAATTATAATTACAAATTGTTGTAGATTATTTTAACCAAATATGAGAGGACCCATTTTATTTACATGTAATTATAAAATGTGACTTAAAATGTTAAGTCTAATTCATTTGTTATGAAATTGCATTTACATTGGTTAAATGCACATTTATAAGCAAAATTACATGTTATATGTCACATGTCACACTTGTGACAAATGACAAATTGCAAAAATAAAATGGACACCCATATTACATGGGTGAACCGGTTTTGGTAGTGTACCAAGAGGGTGATTATTTTTGTGTATTATTCTAATTGGGAATTAGACATAATCATACCCAAAACTATTACGAACACTCAACCTTTTTACATTGTTAAGAACAATTGGAAGTGACAACACCCCACCCATGTGGGGTGTGTGTGACCGGTTTTCACAAGCCAAAAGATGGCTTGTTTTTTCCTCTTATTTATACAATACACTACCTCATATAATTCATTCATGCAAATTTCTTTACTTCTCTCTACGTTCTCACACTAAAAGAAAGCTTAAGAAGCATCACATTTCTAGTGTTCATTTACTAATAATATTACTAAGTGTAGTAATTAGATTATTAGTTATTTAAGGGATCTACTATTTTATACTAGTGTAGTATCTTAAATAGTGATTAAAAGGGGTAGTCTTGGGTGCATCTAATAGGAGTGTTCTAACACTTAGAAGTTGGAAGTTCATCCCTAACATTATAAGTTCAAGAACAAAGTAGGAAGGAGTCCTATTTTGTGCCCATATTTGTCATAAGATCAATGTAAGGAAAAGTTCTTCTTATATTTGTCTTATTTTGTTATGCATGCATAAGATTTATTTAGTTTCAGAGTAAACTAAATGTATTATGATATTAGAAGTGTCTAATATCGAGTTTAAGAAACAAACAAGTGGTATCAGAGCCAAGGTTGTTGCATGCATAATCGATTTATAGTTTTTTCGAGTTATGGTAACTTAATGAAAACTAGTAATTTGTGTTTTATAAGATAAAATCACAAAGTTATTTGCATGTCAATATATTCTGGTCCTAATATGATTTTAGGTCATATTGATGATTTATGGAAATTTTTAGAGCTCAAATATGATTTTTAGTGTTTTTATCACATTTAAATGAGTAAAATGATGTTTAAAATGCTAAAAATAGTTAGACTTATCTTCTGACCTTGACATTTTTACACAATATCACACATGCATTTTACTTGCTTCATGCAAAATTTCGTGTGAAGTGGACATATTTCGTGTGATTTATGATTTTTATATGATAAAATGAAATAAATAAAGGTCAAATGGTTAAAAATACTTCCGCTTTGAATCTGACAATAAAATTTTAGTATGTTGTCACATGCATGTTTTCCTGTCAGACTGGAAAATTTCATACTCATGTGATTTGTCTAGCATGATTTATTGATTTTTAATGTAAAAATGGCATAAATAGTGACTAATTTAGCAAATATACTTCCGTTTTGAATCTGATAATGAAATTTTAGTATGGTGTCACATGCATTTTTTATGGTCATACTGGAAACTTTCAGACTTATGTGATTTGTCATGCATGATTTATGAATTTGTAATGTAAAAATGGCATAAATAGTGACTAATTAAAAAAATATAGCTAAATTATTATTCATGTCAAGATAAAATTGTTCCTGGTTGCATAAATGTCCCACATTTCAGATCTAAAGTTTAAAATTTAATATGATTAATTTTTGCATGCTTTATGTATTTTATTTGATAAAACCGATAAAAGCGCAACCATTTTTCTCAAAACCGATTCGAAATTTTTAAACCATGATTTTTGACATTATGAGTGTCATGGAAATGTTCCAGAATGTACAAAAATTTAAAATTCGAATTTTGAAATTATTGTAATTTAATTTGGATTTATTTGATTAAAATATGATTTTAAAAGTCTAATATGAGCAATTATATAACAACAAGTTGAATTATTGTCAAAAATTGAGTGATGACTAATTTTTGAGGCCTAAATGAGTTTGGATAATTAACTTGGACTTAAATATGATTTAAGTATTGTTTGGTGATTTTAAAGTGTTATTATCACGCATTTCCGTAAAACCGGGTTATATTCGATATAAACTGTTAATTAGAGCGATTTGGCATTTAACATGAGCATGTTTTATACATATTATAATGCTGCATTTTTATTTATGAATGTCATATTTTCAATTTATGAATGTCATATTTTCAATTTATGAATGTCATATTTTGGTTTATGTAATTTGGAATTATGTAATTTTTCCTTGTATGACCTTAGTTTTAATCGATATTGCCCGAAATGTAAGGGAATATTGATTCGGTTGTAATTTAATGTGATCTCGTATCACTTTTATTGTATTATTTTATTTTACAAATGTATAATAGGAAATTATTGTAATTTTATTATATATTTTGTAACTAATTGTACAACCGGAGTTTCCCAAAGACGGTGCCATTCGGAAAGGAGTTCCGAGAGAGACGGTGACCTAGGGAGGCGTGCTTATGAAGTTCAAGGGACCAAAGGAGTTGGTTTCCGAACTTGTAATAGATTATATGATTTTCTATTCTAGGAAAGGCCATACTAGGAGTTTTTATTTTTATGCTTGCATTTTATTTAATATGTTTGCATGCATTGCCAAATCGCCATAACATGACATGCATATTTTATCGAGTATTCGACCGTGTCAATTAAAATTATCATTAATTCTTCAATTTAATTCACTTAAACGAGGTAGATAATAAATTGTCATGACCTCTCATATTAAATAATTGAGATCAAGCCTTACCAAATGTTAGAACCCATGAATCCCAATTTCGCAAGGAAGTAGGCTCGGCTCACCGGGGTGCTAAACTTGTTACGTTGGGTAAGTGGGGTAATAAATGTTATTATTTCAAAATTTGGATTGAGCTCAACTGTGACACCCTCAAAAATCGCGGAAAAATTAAACACGTACTTTCTAAATAAAAACTGCATGGATATGTTTGTAATAGGTTCATTTGAGTAAAAACCTGTAATTTTTAAAACCTGAACCTGTTATAAAGATATCCTAATAGAAGGTGTCAAAACATGCAAGGTCTAAACAAACTTATTTACATAACCCTCGCTATAAATAGCGGAGAACAAAATGATACAAAACAAATGTACAGAGGGAGACATATGTCCCTAAAAGTGTGACATACGTGTCACTACAAAATGGGAACCAATCTAGGTTCCAAGGTTACTTTGCTCGCTAGCTCGTCCGTGTACCCCATAAAAGCATCACGTACCTGTGAATCGCATTTTATACAAACACGAAAGCCACAGTCAGTGGGGAGTAACTCCGAGTCCTCCCAGCCACGAAATGTCAAGTTAATATAACATGGAAGCATATAAATATGAGCAAATATAATACATAGCCCATATAAAGGCTAAACCATCAAGCTTTTCATGTAAAACATTCAATATAAACCACATATAGTCCTAGCATGTGAATACTAGACCAACTCAAGCTACACTATCATGTGAGTCACATATCATACGGGAATCCAAACTCTATCAACCATAGCCGAATTCCATCTCACCTTCTATGTTTCATAGAATCATCAAACAAGAAAGGGCAATATATCTAGAGACAGGCATAAGTTCCTAGTACAGTCAATAGTCACTTTGTAACTCGAGTCTATACCACGAAGTAGCGAAACTAGTATTTTAGCTCGGAGGTTACATTTAAAACATGGCCAAGATACAACTCAACCCTAATCCTAGACTGCGCAGACCTAGAGAAATGCGGATAAAACCACCGCACCCAAGACTCTTGATAAAACCACATGAGTACCCTAAGGAGTCCACCAAAGGGTTGGCTAGTACTTAAGCTGACCATCCACTCACAAAATAGGCAGAAAAGTCATGCCCCAGCTTGGATATAAACCCACCAAGCCGGGAACACAAAGGCTATTAAGCCGTGAACATACACTCGTCTAAGACTATAATGACCTATCTATGACAATAACTGAAAATACTCACTTAAGACCTCGTCCCAAGTGAATACTTTAGCCAACTTAACAATAAAAAGGGCAAAAAGTCCAAACTTGTAAATACAAATGATCACAAGCTAGCATATGGACGACTACAGACAAATATAATCAAATGACAATCCAACATTCCAAACCAACATGGCCAAGGCATTAAAATATAACATTCAATATCAACCATAGTCATCCAAACTTACCCCAAAGACAACTCCCCGACCCAAGTCCCGCGACGGGTCATTGGTCAAATCAGGGCTGACCGGTTAAACCTAATTTGACCAAACTCATTCGGTCATATTGGCCCAGCTCAGAGTCTTGACTCATTTTGACTCAAATCACACAATTCAACATAATACAATTCATGTGAAAATTACCAACATAAGGAAAAATTATTCCAACTTATAAGCTAACCCATTTCCAACAATTTCTCATAATAATAAAAATTACTAATACACCAAAATATCAACATGTTCAATTGTACAAATGACAAACACAAAGCATCAAACAAAGGCTCAAACACACAACCCGAACAACAGCCAAACCCGGCCACACACATGCCACAAACACGCCACAAACACGGCCTGGTTTGGGGCTGTTTTGGGCAGCCCTACTATCGCCTTCCTTTTCCATCCAAAAACCCGTCTCAACAATGATACAAAACCATTCCAACAACACACAAGCATTATCAATTCAATTCAACACTACAAACATATGAAATAACCATAAAACTAATAAACTTAACAACAATAATTCATATGAATAAAACCTAACAAATTACTACTCACATAACATCCAACACATAACAACTGTGACATTATATCGTCGAGTAACTCGGAATAGTTACCTTAAGCTAGAAAAACAAAAGTAACCCTTGAGAAAACCCTAAAAACCGCGACTACCCTTCGTCCTCTACTATATATGAGTCTCCTAAGTCGTCTTCATGATCTTCACCTATTTAAAACAACAAAAACACAACAATTATCACATAAACCGAAATTATACCCAAAAATAAGCGTAAATCGAAATTAGGGAAACTGGAATTAAAACATACTAGGATGTAGATCTTGAAGAGAGGATTCCGAATATATAAATTTTGCGAAAATCGGACTAGAAACGAAGAAGTTATGCTGAAATTACGATTGTAAGTTTTTTTTTTGATTTTTGATGTTGATAGAACGAAAAAATGAAAATGAAAATCAAACCTAAGGGAGAGGGGAAGGCTGGCTGGTTGCCATAAGGATCATGGGTATTGGGTCTATTTTTTTTTACTCGGTTTTGGTTCGATTTGACGGGAATTCGAATTATTCGTCAAACGCGATTTCCGACAACGCTAAAGTTTTTAAACACGAGTTTACTAGAAAAATAAGTACCCCAATGCCCTATATCCTAACCCATTTACCCAACGACCGTAAGGAATAGAAAATCCCATTTTTACGACTTTTCTTTGAAATACTCTTTTATTAAAGAAAAAGGTTTAAATATAGTTTAAATTACTTTTAAACATTTCCAAACTATCAAAAATAATTATATTACTTCAAAATAAAATAAAATTATATTTTATCGAATTATTATTATTTCAATTAAATTAATATTAAATTAAAGTTGATTTAAAATATTACTTTTAAAATATAATAACGGTCCAAATTTACGGAGTGTTACATCAACGGAAGTATTCGCGACCGTAGCCGCATGTGTTCCGGGCTTAAGATAAATATTAAAGTAATATTATCGACCGAGAATTCTAATGTAGAATCGATTAAAGAGTTAATCCACCGAATTATGTTGATAAGGGATGAATCGGCTTACCGTGCCCAAGTTGATATGAATTTGGATCTCGGAATCATTTATGATAGTTGGGTAGAGGTCACTATATAAATGCTTAACTTGTTTAAAATGTTTGCTAGTTTAAAACGATAATTGTTAATTATTTCCTTCATCTCCTTTTGTAGTTTCATTTTACCACAATGGATACATCTCATTCTACCGTACCTATCACCATTGATTCATATCACAAATCATTTGATGAAATTTGCTCTCAATATAATCTTGATACGACTAGAGAACTTCATTTGGGAATAGGTTCCGATGGGAATCTCAACTTTGTTACCTCCTCCAAACCCCCTTTGCCAAAACTTTTGGTGAAAGAGTCTTGGGAAGACAATCTCACCAACAAGATGCAATCCTTGTCTTTGGAAGCAAGGAGAGATCAAGAAGCAAGTGGGAGTATTAGCAAGAAAAGTCTTGCACCAAAGAAGAAATGGTTTAAAAATAAGAGGAAGCAAAGTAAAAAGTATAAGAGAACGGAATAGATAGTAAGACTACCAAAGGTCCGCAATTCAATAATGAATGCAATTATTGTCATGGCATGGGCCATTGGATGAGGAATTGTCCCATCTACTTGGAGCATATTAGAGATGGACTAGTGATTCCACTCGATAATACACTCTCCGAAATTTTTGTTATTGATATAAATTATACCTCCACCTCAACATGGGTATTGGATACCGGTTGTGGTTCTCACCTTTGTAATCATTTACAGGGGCTAAGAAACGTGGAGAAGCTAGGCAAGGGTGATGTGGATCTACGACTTGGAAATGGAGCTAGGGTAGCCGCCACTTCTAAAGGGACCTACGTACTTGTTTTAGCTAGTGGTTTTGAATTGTACTTGAATAATTGTTATTTTGTACCTTTTTGTCTAAAAACATAATATCCGTAGCCATGTTAGACATGGAAGGTTTTACTTTTGCAATCAAAAACAATTGTTGTATGATTTCAAAGAATGACTTGGTCTTAGGCCAAGGTAATTCTATTAATGGTATTTATGTTCTTGAGACATCTAATTCATCAAGAGATATCTATAACATTCAATCAAAAAGACTCAAGTCAAGTGATCCAAATGAGTCATACATTTGGCATTGTCGATTAGGTCACATAAATGAGAATCACATCAAAAGACTAGTATCGACTAGTATAATTAAACCGTTTAATTTTCAATCTTTTGGTATATGCGAATCTTGTCTCCTAGGGAAAATGACTCGTAATCCTTTTAGTGGTAAAGGGACACGAGCAAGCGAACTATTGGGCCTTATACATACCGATGTATGTGGACAAATGACTATTTCTGCTAGGGGTAATTATGACTACTTCATTACATTCACAGATGATTTAAGTAGATATGGGTATATTTACTTAATCAAATATAAAAGTGATGCTTTTGAGAAATTCAAGGAATTTCAAAATGAGGTAGAAAACCAATTGAACAAAAAGATCAAAACATTACGATCTGATCGTGGTGGTGAGTATCTTAGTAATGAATTTGATTCACACTTGAAGAATTGTGGCATTGTATCACAACTATCTCCACCTGGAACACCTAAAACTTAATGGTGTGGCCGAAAGGAGAAATCGAACCCTACTTGATATGGTTCGATCTATGATGAGTCAAACCGAGTTGCCAGACTCATTTTGGGGATTTGCAATCCAAACCGCCATAATATCATTGAATAAAAGCCCAACCAAAGCAACCGAAAAGACTACATATGAGATGTGGAAAGGGAAAGTCCCAAATTTGTCCTATATGAAGATTTGGGGATGCGATGCTTTTGTTAAGGTAAAGACCGACAGTAAGCTAGCCCCAAGATCCGAAAAGTGCATTTTCGTAGGTTATCCAAACAACTCTCGTGGTTACTACCTCTACAAACCTCAAGAAAACAAAGTGTTTGTGTCTAGTGAGGCTGTCTTTTTAGAAAGGGAACATATTTCTAAAAGCCAGAGTGGGAGAAAATTTGAACTTGACGAAGTTCAACAGCCACAAACCGAAGAGGATACGTTAGAAGATGTTCCTTCGTCGTCCAATTCTGTTGTTATACCATCTGTACCTAGGAGGTCCGGAAGGGTTAGTCACCAACCCGATAGATACGTAGGTATTATCGAAGAAAATAACAATTTTGACTTGTTACTTTTAGAAAGTGATGAACCCACGACCTACAAAGCTGCAATCTCTAGTCCGGATTCCAATTTATGGCTAGAAGCCATGAAATCCGAAATGAATTCTATGTATGAAAATCAAGTTTGGGACTTGGTTGATTTGCCTCAAGATGTGAGACCTCTTCAATGCAAATGGATCTTTAAAGTAAAAAATGGCATAGAAGGACATGATGATGTCTACAAGGCAAGACTAGTTGCAAAAGGTTTTACTCAAATTCATGGTCTTCACTATGACGAAACTTTTGCTCCTGTGGCCATGCTAAGATCTATTCGGATAATGTTAGCGATTGCCGCATTTCATGACTATGAAATATGGCAAATGGATGTCAAAACCGCCTTCCTAAATGGGTATTTAGAGGAGGAAGTGTATATGATACACCCCGAGGGTTTTGTAGATCCAAAAGATCCTAACAAAGTATGCAAGCTTAAGAGATCCATTTATGGTCTTAAGCAAGCATCGAGAAGTTGGAACCATCGTTTTGATCATGTTATAAAAGAAAATGGTTTCACTCGAAGTGTCAAAGAACCATGTTTATACATGAGATTTAGTGGGAGAAATGTTGTCTTCCTTATATTGTATGTAGATGACATACTTCTCATTGGGAATGATTTACCAATGCTTACCTCTATCAAGGGATGGTTGGGAAATCATTTTCAAATGAAAGATTTAGGAGAAGCACAACGCATATTAGGTATCCGGATCTATAGAGATAGATCCAAGAGGATATTGGCTTTAAGTCAGGAATCTTATATGGATAAGATTCTTCGACGATTCAACATGGACAAATCCAAGAGAGGTCTTGTTCCTATGGGTAGTGGGATCTTTTTTAGCAAGTCTCAATCACCCACCGAACCTGAAGAGGTTGAACGCATGAAATCGATCCCCTATGCTTCTGCCGTAGGATCGATCATGTATGACATGATATGCACACGTCCTGATGTCTCGTATGCTTTGAGCATGACAAGTAGATATCAAGCCAATCCAGGTGAGAGTCACTGGATAGCCGTAAAGAATGTCCTTAAGTACTTGAGAAGGACTAAGGATACATTCTTAGTGTTTGGAGGAGAGTCTGAATTATGGTCTAAAGGTTACACTGATTCAAGTTTCTAAACCGATAGGGATGATATGAAATCTCAAGGTGGTTTTATTTATATGATAAATGGAGGTGCGGTTAGCTGGAAGAGCTTCAAAGAGTCAGTTATTGCGGATTCTACAACGGAGGCTGAGTACATTGCAGCATCTGAGGCTGCTAAGGAAGCTGTTTGGATAAGGCAGTTTTTAGAGGGGCTAAGGGTAGTTCCTTCTGCCAAAGATCCTATCACGATCTTTTGTGATAACAGTGGGGCAATCTTTTAAGCTAAAGAGCCCAAGTCTAGTAATAAGTCTAGACATGTACTTAGAAAATTTCATGTTATAAGAGATTACATTGAAAGGAAGGAGGTTGCGATATGTAAGGTTGGGACAAATGATAACATTTCTGATCCCTTAACCAAGCCCTTATCGCAGGCTAAGCATGACCAACACGTTGTTTCCATGGGTCTTAAACGCATGCCAAATTTGTATTCGATTATGAGATATGAAATAAAAATTGTGTTTTTATTAATCATATATGATAATCACTTTTATCGTTTGAGTTATATTTTAAGTTTTATTATGTAACTTTGTTATATCCAAATGGGTTGTAGAGACAATTGAACCCCATTAAAGTGAACTGGATTAACATTGTATTGACCCATAGTCACTTATATGAAGTAACACCTCGAAGTGACTATAGTGTGGTGCGATTGATGGCAAGTTCAAGTGTCATAGGGTCATAGGAATGACCAATCGATCACATAGGCAGACCGTATGAGACACTCTGTCGGGAAGTGACCGCTTATAGAATTCTGGCAATTCTTGTAGCCTGGTCGTGGCAAGAGCTACTAGTATTCTTTTGAGTCAATTCTTTGACTAAAGACTGTTCACCTAAGATAGCACAGTTTCACAGTGACTTTGATTTATGCTCTACGACCTTCGTAATTGGGGTCAAATGGGCATCTTTTGGGTCATGATGAGCTGTGGCTATGCAAAGGGAATAGTGCGATAGGAATTGTCCACCCCTTGTCAGGGTTGTTTTAAATCTCAAGGCCACTCGAGGAGGAGTAAGCTAAAAATGCGTGGCCACGCTCGGAAGGTATCTATGGTAGATAATTCCGGTCAGACAGTTACTCTCCAGAGCGAGGAAACCACTCTTGATATGATCAAATACAAGGACGACCTGCAAGACACCTTGCATTGAGTGGGAGATCTTGTAATAGGACAAGAGAATTGGTGACGCACACTTGTCTCGGACAAGTGGGAGATTGTTGGAGTAAGTGTCCTCAACAAATAGTGCGATCACATAATTAAATCTCAATAATAAGAATACAAAGGGATGATGAATATTATAGTCAACTGGTCAACATAAATCGGTAACGATTGGCTCAATTGAGTTTGACGTTACTGTCGTATAACGGTGGTGATCAGTTGATCCCTTGAGGTCACACCTAAAGGACAATCCCCTAATCATGTACATTAATTAATTGTATAGTGATACAGATTAATTAATCCCTTAAAATGAACCAAGTTCAAATTGTGAGTGAGAACTATATCTTATTGTAATATGATTAAATAAGATTCATTTTAGTAATTTAATTGTTATATTACTAAGAATGCATTATGTTTATGAAACATTTGAGATAAGTTAATTTGGTTAATTATAATTACAAATTGTTGTAGATTATTTTACCCAAATATGAGAGGACCCATTTTATTTACATGTAATTATAAAATGTGACTTAAAATGTTAAGTCTAATTTATTTGTTATGAAATTGCATTTAAATTGGTTAAATGCACATTTATAAGCAAAATTACATGTTATATTTCACATGTCACACTTGTGACAAATGACAAATTGCAAAAATAAAATGGACACCCATATTACATGGGTGAACCGGTTTTGGTAGTGTACCAAGAGGGTGATTATTTTTGTGTATTATTCTAATTGGGAATTAGACATAATCATACCCAAAACTATTACCAACACTCAACCTTTTTACATTGTTAAGAACAATTGGAAGTGACAACACCCCACCCATGTGGGGTGTGTGTGACCGGTTTTCACAAGCCAAAAGATGGCTTGTTTTTTCCTCTTATTTATACAATACACTACCTCATATAATTCATTCATGCAAATTTCTTTACTTCTCTCTACGTTCTCACACTAAAAGAAAGCTTAAGAAGCATCACATTTCTAGTGTTCATTTACTAATAATATTACTAAGTGTAGTAATTAGATTATTAGTTATTTAAGGGATCTACTATTTTATACTAGTGTAGTATCTTAAATAGTGATTAAAAGGGGTAGTCTTGGGTGCATCTAATAGGAGTGTTCTAACACTTAGAACTTGGAATTTCATCCCTAACATTATAAGCTCAAGAACAAAGTAGGAAGGAGTCCTATTTTGTGCCCATATTTGTCATAAGATCAATGTAAGGAAAAGTTCTTCTTATCTTTGTCTTATTTTGTTATGCATGCATAAGATTTATTTAGTTTAAGAGTAAACTAAATGTATTATGATATTAGAAGTGTCTAATATCGAGTTTAAGAAACAAACAGATACGGATATGTCTACTTAATGAAGCATAAAAGTGAGTACTTTGAAAAGTTCAAGGAATACTAGAATAAGGTTGAAAACCAACTGGGAAGAAAGATTAATCACTTCGTTCGGATCGTGGTGGCGAATATCTTTCAAATGAGTTTGATCAACACCTTAAAGACTGTGGTGTAGTATTAGAGTTAACTCCACCTGGAACACCTCAATTAAATGGTGTGTCCGAACGGAGAAATCGAACATTACTTGATATGGTTCGATCCATGATGAGTCACACGGTAGTACCTGATTCCTTATGCGGTTATGCTCTTTTGTCAGCTGCTCTTATACTTAACCGAAGTCCGTTTAAAGCTGTAGACAAGACTCCATATGAGTTATGGAAGGGAATGGTCCCTTACTTGCCCTTTATTCGGGTTTGGGGCTGCAAGGCTTATGTCAAGTGGAGACACGAGGATAAGCTCGGCCCGCGATCGGTCAAGATATACTTTATCGGTTATCCAAAAGGAATGTTAGGTCATTACTTCTATTTGCCTACCGAACAACGAGTTTTTGTTGCGGCTAGTGCGAAGTTCTTAAAGAAAGAGTTTCTCGAGAATAAGTCAAGTAATGGAACCTTCGATCTGTCGGAGATTCAAGAACCAACAACCGAGCAACCAATGGAGGAAGAGGTTCCTTCAACTTCTGCTACGGTTAGCATCTCTATGGAACCTAGGAGGCCAGGTAGAGTCTCCATTCCTCCAGACAGATACATTGGTATGGTCGAGGAGAATGAGAGAGATAATGTTTTACTCCTAGAGAGTAACGAACCCGCTACCTATAAAGATGTCATGACCTGTTCCGACTCTAAGCTATGACTTGAAGCCATGCAATCCGAGATGGACTCCATGTATGAGAATGACGTATGGGATCTTGTTGATTTGCCTGATAAGGTACGGCCTCTTTAGTGCAAATGGCTTTATAAGATAAAGCATTCCATAGAAGGACAACCAGACACCTATAAGGCACGACTAGTGGCAAAAGGTTTCACTCAAGTGCAAGGATTGCATTATGATGAAATTTTTCCACCCGTAGGTATGCTGCGTTCCATTCGGATAATCTTAGCGATTGCCGCTTTTCATGACTATGAAATTTGGCAGATGGATGTGAAAACCGCCTTCTTAAACGGTTATTTGGAGGAGGAATTGTACATGGTACAACCCAAAGGTTTCATTGATCCTAAAAATCCTAAGAAAGTTTGCAAGCTTAAGCGTTCCATTTATGGACTTAAGCAAGCTTCTCGGAGTTGGAATCATCGTTTTGACCAGGTGATAAATGAGAATGGTTTCACTCGATCGGTCAAGGAACCATTCTTGTATGTCAAGTCGAGTGGGACTAAGATTGTCTTCTTAATATTGTATGTTGATGACATACTCTTGATTGGGAATGACATCCCTCTTTTATCTTCGGTAAAAGTATGGTTAAAGAACCATTTCCAGATGAAAGATCTGGGTGAGGCACAACGCTTATTGGGGATCCGTATCTATAGAGATAGATCACGACGGATGTTATCACTCACTCAGGAGTCTTATATAGATAAGATTCTTGAGAGGTTCAGCATGTCCAACTCCAAGAAGGGAAACCTTCCAATGATTTATGGGATGCATTTGAGTAAAGTTTAGGCACCCAAGACATCGAAAGAGGTCGAGGGCATGAGTCGTGTTCCTTATGCATCAGCTATAGGATCGATCATGTATGCCATGATATGCACACGTCCGGACGTGGCATATGCATCGAGTATGACGAGTCGGTACCAAGTTAATCCAGGTGAAACACACTGGATGGCTGTCAAAAACATCCTTAAGTACATACGAAGGACTAAGGATTGGGTATTGACTTATGGAGGAGACATTGAGCTATGCGCAATCGGTTACGCAGATGCTAGCTTCCCAACAGATCGAGATGACTCGAAATCTCAGTCAGGATTCGTCTTTACTCTTAATGGCGCTGCGGTCAGTTGGAAAAGCTCCAAACAGAGTGTTATAGCAGATTCTACAACTGAGTCCAAGTATTATGCCGCTTCAGAAGATGCAAAGGAAGCTATATGGATGCGTCTGTTCTTACAAGAACTAACCGTAGTTCCTAGTTCGAATGACCCTATCACCATCTATTGTGATAATAGAGGTGTCATCTTCCATGCTAAGGAGCCTAAGTCCAGCAACAAGTCTAGACATGTACTTCAGAAGGCTCACATGATCCAAGATTACGTGGAGCAAAAGGAGATAGTGATAGACAAGATTGCTTCGGATGACAACATCGTGGACCCTTTGACTAAACCGTTAAAATATGATAAGCATGAAGGGCACGTTATTTCCATAGGAATTAAACGTGTTCCTGAGTTGTAGTAGCTGTTTTATGTGGATTAGATAAATGTATCTTTTTCATGCACTATTTATAACATCATCGTATTGTTTCATATTTTGTTTTTCATGTGGATTGTACGACAACATTGAACGCCACAAAGTGAACTGAATTACATTATAATTGTTTTGGTCCGTAATCGCCTACATGAGCTGATAACTCTGGCAATTATACTATGAAGTTGATTGATGGTGGGTTCAACGAGCCATAAGTCAAACGGTTGACTGATCGATCACAGATACGAGTTATAAAGATACCTCGTAGGACATCGTGACAACGTTATGGAGTCCTAAATGTTTCAGAACATTCGGTACCAGGTCGTGGATAGGACGTCCATAGTGTTCCTAAGAGTCGATTCTTTTGACTGTCGAGTGTCTCTTGAGATTAAGGCAGTTTTTGGGTGACATTGGTTTCTTTCTCATGGTCGACCGTATCAGAGGCTAAGTAGATTTTTACTGGGTCATTTCATATTGTGCTTGTATCTGCAGGATTCGAGTTGAGGAAAATATCCAACCTTTATCAGGTTTTGTTATTTCTCAGGGCCACTCGAGGATTAGTAACTGAAATGCATGGCCATGCTCGAATAATGATTCGTTTATCAGTTAAGTTACTCTCTAGTCGGGATAACCACTCTTGATACTGATCGCTTGTAAAATGCGACCTTTGTAAATACGGAGTTTGCAAATTGTTTTACATTGAGTGGGAGAAACTTATGGATATGAGAATCGGGTTATCGCGCATAAACTTGTAAGGACAAGTGGGAGATTTTTGGACCTAGTGTCCTCCACAGTTAGTGTGATAACATGAATAAATCTCTTACAGGTTCACAGGGTATACTTTGTATTCTTATCAGTTGATTAACGTTTATCGATAACGGTTGGCTTGCTAGAAGTTTGACGTTATTGTCATTTTAATGGCGGTGATCAACTGGTCCCTAAAAGTCACACCTAAAGGATGTGTCTGAGAGATGTGATTATATTAATTTTATAATCATATTGATGCCTTATTATATGTCTAAAAGGTTAGTCGATGTATATGACTAAAAGGTTAGTCAATGTAATGATGATACGATTATTTAATAAAGATTAAATAATATTAGCTGAGACGAATTAACTGTAATTCGTAATTGAATATAAACCGTTATATGTAATCAATGTATATAATATAAGCTTAAACGAATTAAAATGTTAATTCGTAATTAAAAATAATATGTTATATTTAATTAGCAAATTATACATATACGGATATTTGTAGTTGACGGATATATTATATTACATGCTAATATAACCGAAAAAGGAAAGAAAAAATAGTCTTTTCTTCTCTTAATTTTTCGGTTAATAGGAGATAAAATAAGGGAAAAATATCTCCTATTATTCTCTTATGGTAACTAGGTCAAAACCCTAATAACAAGAGTAGTAAAAAGAGGAGAGACTCCTCCTTCTACTACTTTAGTGTCACGGCCGAATAGAGGAAGAAGAACAAAAGAAAAATTCAGATTTTTGTCACGAATTTTACTCTATCAATCATCATCAAACAAAAAGAAAAATTAGCAGTAACTTTTCTCTAAAATTCTAGCACAAGCAAGGCATATCTCAGAGCATCTTGGGTGCAACAATTAGGTGAATATTGATTTCGATATTGTTTATAGGCCAAATTTGGTAGGACCAAAGGTTAATTCTAAATTCCTATAATTTATTATTATGCAATTCATTTATGACTCGTAATTCATATACTATAGTTTCGTTATAATCAGTAAAATAATGACGAAATATACCGATATTTTCCCACACACTCCAAACTCTTCGCTTCGCACGACAAACCAAAAATCATGTTGTAATCCTCCAAGGTGACTCCGACCTCCCCAAAAGGCAATTGGAAGGTCGAAGTCGTATCCCAGTAACGATCCAAGAAGGCCCGATCAGGCAAAGCTTAGCCCGAATCTTTATCGCCCTGATCGACCTCCAAGATCAGACCAACTCTGCGAAGGCTCTTCCCCCAATAACGACCTTTTCTTTCTCGGTCAACTTCTCATACGTCTCCATCATGGTTGTGTAGCCAGGAAAGGACCTCATGGTCCCAGCTTCCTGCAATTGGAATCAAGAAAGTCATTCAACATTTTATATTTCAAAAGAAGTGGCAATCATATTTGGAAGATGACAAATTAAAAAGTCTTACCATGCTTCGTGCCGTCCTGTAAGACATGTGGCTCTCTGCCGTCCCATGTATCAGCTCACTCGGGTGCGCCCGCCAAATGGTGTCCACTTTGTCCTGTAGTAATCCTCCTCGGAACCTCATCCTGAGCCGCCCCAGTCTCCTGCACCACCTCGGCTGGTAAAACATCTCCGACACGGGAAGTAGAAGGGTCAGGGTATTTGTCCATGGGAACTCTCCTTGACGTAGAAGGATTATCAACTGCATAATCCTCAACGGTTACAAACATGTTAAACATTTCAAGCAAATCCTCAGCGATTTCAAACAATGTCAACCACATTTTAAGACATTTCAAGTCATTTTCAAGAATTTTTCTAGTTATGTTTGACCATTCTTTTGAAAACCCGACTACACATGTAGGGTAGGGGTCAAGTCAAGTCTAAATTCAAAGCCTAATTATAGGTTTGAATTGAAAATTCAACAACATTTCGTTGTAATAACGGTAATGCCCTAGAAAAGCGTCCTGCAGAAACCGTTGCAACCTGAAAATCTAATGGTACAACAAGTTTACCATTACACAAGGGTTCCAGAACACCAAATTTCATCCAAAATGAGCTACCCTAAGGGGGTTTTCGAAGCGGTTTTTCGAGTGAGTGAGTATCCGTCTCATTTGTTCAAAATTCAACAAAAACGAAAAACAAAAACATGTATATGTTCCTAACAAGGCCAATGGTTCACTCCTAGTATAAATTTCTCTCATACAAAACAAATGGAGCAAGAATCCTAATTTCGAGTTGTTTGGGGAAGGACACCCTAATTTTCAATTCAAAATCAATCTAACGCAAACGATTAAAGCGAGATTGGAATGTATACCTCGATTTGTCATCGCTTATGGAATTATTTGAGCAAGATTTCCACATTTTTGGTTGATTTTTGAGAGAGTTTGTTCGAGTTTTTATGATTTCGAATGAATGATAGAACCTCCGTCTGATCGCGTCTTTATCAGACAGGGAAAGGCTTAGGAAGGAACGCAGTAATAGCTGCGCCTCCTCCAAAGGTCGCAGCCCTTGCTGCCCCCTTTCCCCAGCAATACTTCGCCTAAATTTGAATGTTGGTTACAATTTTGTTACTTGTGGGCTCAAGTCTTATGCGCCTCTTCTCCGACTTCTATTTTTCATAATTTGATTATTTTTCAAGACCCGTGCCTCGACAAGCTTATGAACCGTCGCATCATCTCAGCAAGGACCCATCTTTCCGGATATACAATATGTGGGCCCATCTTTTATCATCAAGATATTTGCTTGCCACAACCGAGCAGATTCACGGAATGATTTGATCATGACAGAGTCTTCCATATGTCAACTTTCAATATATGTTTCTCCAACGAGAGTTCACTTGAAGACAGAAACAAGCCGATTCTCACGTATGATATTATCCCCAGCGGTTGGCGAGCCTCATTACGCATCCAATCCCTAGCGGCTGGCGAGCCTCACACTACAAGAAAACAACATTCAGGCGACTGATATTGGCGACTAATTTCAGTCGCTAAAATGAATTTGGCGACTGAAATCAGTCGCCAAGACCCAGTCGCAGTCATTAGTCGCCAAAAAAAATTCGGGCGACTAATTTCTGTCGCCAAATTTGGCGACTGAAAAAAGCGTCGCCAAATTGGCGAAATGGCGATTGATTTCAGTCGCCCAAATTGGCGACTGATAGGTAATGTAGTCGCCAAATTGGCGACTAAAATCAGTCGCCAATTTAGCGACTACTACAGCCTTCAGTCGCCAAAAGGCCTTCTAATTTGCAAAAATACAGGGGGTTTGGCGACTGAAAGTAGTCGCCAAATGAACATTTCAGTCGCCAAAAAACCTGTGATATTGCAAGAAAAATTCTGTCTTCATCCTGCCATTTCGTTACCATACCATACCTCCAAGTATACTAGAAAACAACCATAATTTCACACATTTACAACAACACGATGTGAAACCAACATCCTCATATAGATCAAGAAAATTGTTTCAAGTTTACAAATCTTCTTAAACGTTAACAAACCAAGTTTAAACAAGCACAAGTCACAAGTTTCTAAACTAATATCAGAAGCCAAGGGTCATATTGGGTACGGCTTGCATACCACCACCTCCATTGCCTTCATCATAATCTCGCCGAAAGGGAGGCGGGCCTTGGTTGTAGTAGTCGAACATGTTTTCCCAAGCCTTAAATTTTTCTTTCATTATCCTTAATTCCTCATCCCTTTCCGCGTTTTTTCTTCTTTCTTCGTTAAGTGCGGCTTGGAGTTTTCCCACGACTCCCGGCTCGTAGGTTTGTTTTGAGCTGGACGGCATTCTTCCCCTTGGAGTTTCGTAAAATACGTCCTTAGCCGACCCAATACCATAGACATTTCCCTTCTTGAAACCCTTTACCAAGTCGAACCAAATCTCGTTATCGGACTTGTCGGGTTGCCTAACTTTCTCGGCCAAAAAGGATTCCTACAAAATATAAACATTGTTATTAAAAATAGCTACAAAATTTGTTAAACATTCAAAAAAATGAACTTATTGTAAAAATCCAAAAATGGATTGAAACTTACATATAATTCCTTATCTTTTGGCTTTATCCAATATGTTCTATTGTCTTGGAGTCGGGAATGGGTGTCAAGGAAGAGCTCCGGAGCCGTGGGCGTGTTAGCTTTTTTCTTCTTACCCTTCTAAAAGAAGAAATTAAAGACTTGTATAAGAAGATTTTAATAATAAAAAGAATTTAAGTTATAATTTTCAAATGGACGAAAAAGTGGAAATTATAACTTACACCCAAAACTAGGTCCAGGAAAGATCGAGATCCTGCGTGATGTGACGGCTCAGCCGCTCTGTAACACCCGGAAATGTACCCTATTTTTATAGTGAAAATATTTTACGGATACTTTTCAGCGAATTTTAGTTTTAATCGTAAATTTATTTTCCGAGTCGAATTTAGAATTTCCGAGTTCGTATTTGGAATTTCCGCGAGATTCCATGTGAATCCCGTCTTAAGGCGACTTTGACTTTTTCTTGACTTTTGAGCCGTCTTTGACTTTTGTTGACTTTTTCTCATACACAACTCATACTCCTTCCTTAACCTATTTTTCATTCATTCAACACAACTCATTTCTTTCTTCCTCCTTAAGAAATCCCAAAACCCTTGCCTCCATTTTCATCCAATATTAGATTTGTCATAGTTCGTTCGTTTCTCGCTCAAATTCACGTAAGTTCGTTTTATCCTTCCCCACTTATCATCCTCTATCCGCATTGGTAATAAAATTACCGTCTTTCTCGCTTTTTAAATTATCTGTCTTTCTCAAGGTGAATGATATTCATCTTTTATTATCTAATTGTATGTAGGTGGAGACTAGGAAGGTTTAGAAATCGATTAAAGACACGAAAAGGTAACGGTGAAGGGTTACTCGGTATCATTTACGTGTTTTACATGCTTTATATGCTAGAAATCGTATTAGGATACGATTAGTAAGCTTAGGAATCATGTTATGAATAATGAATGTTGTTAATTGATAATTGTTGATGATGATTATTGATTGTTGATAGTTCTTAGAAATGAATTATGAAAATTGGTTTGAATGTATGTTGAAGGCTCTCGGGTGAACTGGTACCTAATGTCACGGGCGTGAAATACAAGTCACGGTCGTGACTTGTGCAGTTTCACTGCACTGACCCGTTTTCGTAAAATGATCATATCTCCTTCGTTACTTGCTTGTTTCAGGCTTGTGACCTATCGTTGGAACCGTAAGAGGATACGCTATCACCTCCATCTAGAATTTCTGCATTTGCATGTCTAGAACTCTAGTTATGACCGTTTGAAGTGGACCCTTATTTTCGTTGGTTTCCAAACAACGTTGTTTTGGAGAGGTGATCTATGTTTTTATTCATTATGCTTCATAAACTTGTTCTAATGCTTATGTATCATGTATTGACTCATGTTTATCATATTTAAACTTATATGATTCCCTATTCTCATGTTTTGTGACGGTTTTTGGTATGTTCCCACTTTGAGTTGGTTTTTACAAACGTTACGGTTTGAGCACTATTTTGTCTTGTGCTTTGTACTCTCATTCCCTTGGCTACCTTCCCGTTCGTAAGGCTGGAATGTCGGAACGGAGAGGTATCCTACTGCTTAAATGCATGTGTTAGTGGGCATACGACGACGTTGTTGGGAGTTGAACGCATGCGTTGATCGACCCGGCCGTCAAATGTTGTGTACTTGCGAGGTGGTGTTATTTGCATGTAGCGTACCGCTTGTTATGAGGCTTGAGCTCTTTTCCGCCTCTTTCGTGAATATCGACCGAATTTGGGGTACTCGGCGTCTTTGATTGACCGAGTCTTGGATGCGAAACGTTTATCGCATGTCGAACCGGAAAATGTGATTTCGGGATTCTGGCCAGATTTAGACTAGGACCGGTAATTTATATCGTCGTCCTACCGGAGGAAATTAGTGCACATATACGAAATGTGATCGTGTATGCGTTCAGGGAAATGCTTATCTCGTGGATGCCTCTTAATCATACTTGCCATGTACACGGTGCTAGTGCGTTTCATTTACCGTGAGAGATGTCGTTTTTGTGTCGTCGTTCTTGAATGCGTGATTTCATGATTTATTATTCATGGTCATTGCATGATTGGGCATCTTCAATATATTGGTATGTTTGAACGGATGATAATATGATGGATTTATTGTGATCATCGCATGACTTGGCATGGTTTGTTTGTCGAGTCTCAATCTTATCAAACTTATACCGCTAACGGTGAGATGCAAGCCCTAGTGAGCGTATTCGGTTGCCTAAGAGTGTCTTCCCCGAGTCTTTGTATAACATGATGGATTCGGATTTTGTACTTCATATGCTCTTATCATTATATATTGAATTGCCTATCTATCCTTATCGTATCTCACATGTATATCTATATATGCATGCTCTACTTTTGTATTTCCTTCTATGTACGTTTAATGTGATATGGCTGGGAGAACCCGGAGTTACTCCCCACTGACTGTGGCGTTCATGTTTTTCATGGATGAACAGGTTGCTTGATTGGATAGCTTTTTGCTTGGTATTTTGGGTTCGGGTGTGAGCTAGCGGGCGTTGTCCCTGGATGAAATACCTCTAGACATTGTTTAGCTAGTTGCTAAATAACTTTGTCTTTTGTTAACATTTTGATAGACTACATCTCTTGTTGTATTACTTTGTATTTGGTTTGTAATATTTGACACTCCTTGTATTTTCTCTTTGCATGTAAAAAGTTTTAAAAACACCGTATTTCCGCTAATTAAATCACATGCTTGTATGTTTTATTTCCGCATTCGCGAGGGTTGTCACACGCTCCATCTTTCTTTCCTCCTTTTTTAGTTTTGGATGCTTGGGCCGACCTAGCCTGAAACTCTGGGGTTTCACGATATTACCTTTCAAATGGATACATCCACCTATATTGGACGGGGCCTCCAACTTTGGCTTCGTAAGGCAAATGTATCGGTACATGCTCCATGGAATTAAAAAATGATGGAGGAAATATCATCTCGAACTTACAGAATATCTCTGGTATTTGCTCCTCAAGACGAATCATGTCATCAACACATATTGAAGACGAACATAAATCTCGGAAAAATTGACTTATCTCAACAATTGCATTCCACACAAGAGTGGGAAGGAGATGTCTCAAAGATACAGGTAATAATCGTTCCATGAAGATATGACAATCATGAGTTTTCAAGCCTTGCAACTTTAGCTCCTTCATATCAACACATCGACTAAAATCAAATGCATATCCGTCAGGAAATTTTAACTTTCTTAACCACTCACATAATACCTTCCTTTGAGCTTTGTCAAGTGTAAAAATAGATTTTGGCATAGAGTCCTCGATACGAATGTGAAGATTGGGACGATTACAAATTGTCTTCAAATCTTCTCGTGATTTAACAGTATCACAAGTCTTTCCCTTTACATCCATAATCGTGTGAATCAGTTGCTCAAAGAAGGTCTTTTCTATATGCATTACATCCAAATTGTGCCTAATTAACATCGTCTTCCAATAAGGAAGATCCCAAAAAATGCTTCTTTTAAACAAACCAATTTTCTTCTTCTTCAGCACCTCCGTCTCTGCTTTAGTACAATCAATAGTACGTGACAAATCACCAACCATATCCCACACCTTATCCCCCGGAAGTCGATCTACAGCATGATTGCGCTCCACTTTACCTTTTCTGAAAGCTTTTTTGTTGATTCTAAAGGCATGCCCCTCCGGTAAGAATTGTCTATGACAATCAAACCAACTCACTTTATGGGAACAAGGAAGCGAAAATGCTTTGCTTTGGTACATGCAACAAGGACATGCCTTTTTTCCCGCGGTAGACCATCCAGATAGCATACCGTAGGCGGGAAAATCATTAATGGTCCACAACAATGAAGCTCTTAGTTGAAAATTTTGCTTTAAAGACACATCATATGTTTGCACACCTACTTCCCACAATTGTTTCAATTCTTCCACCAAAGGTTGCAAATAAACATCTAAGGCGGTTTTTGGATTATCAGGATCAGGAATAATTAGTGACAAGAAGATGAATTGTTTTTTCATACATAACCAAGGGTTGTAAGTTGTATGGAGTGACCATTACGGGCCAAGAAGAGTACTTTCTACCAAACAGGCCAAATGGAGCAAAACCATCCGTACAAAGGCCAAGTCGCACATTACGGGGTTCCTCAGCAAAGTCGGGGTAAAGCATATCAAACCGCTTCCATTACTCTCCATCACTCGGATGACACATTTTTCCCGGAGTACGAGGATTTTCCTTGTGCCATCTCATTTGCTCGGCAATGTTTTTGGTAGCAAACATTCTTTGAAGTCTAGGAGCTAGAGGAAAGTAAGTTACGGGATTTTCGGGTATTGGTTTCTTACTCTTTTCACCTCTCTTTTTTTCATTCTTTCCCTTTTTACCCTTCAAGACAATACTTCCCTCAATTGTCTTATATCTAGCCTTTTCACATTTACTACACTTGTCAAGCAAAGCATCATCCTTCCAAAAGAGCATACATCCATCGGGACATGCATCAATCTTGTAATGCGGAAGTTGTAGACCTTTCACTACTTTTTTGGTATTGTAGAATGATCGGGTCATGACATTATTACCGAGGATAACATCCTCAATCAAAGAAGCAATTCCATCAACACAAGTAAATGGCAAATTGTACTCACATTTCAAAGTTACTATCCTAGAGGCGGCTTCTAACAATGACATTTTGATCCCTTCATATAATGGTTTTTCACTCGCCTTTAACATATGAAAAAAGGCTTTTGCTTGTGGGTGTGGTTATTCTTCACTCATTGGTATATGATCATTATTGAAATTAGACTCAAAGGCATCAACTACCATATCTCTATATGGGTTCTCATTTTGTGGGATTTGAGATTGTTCGGGAAGTGAAAAATATGATTCTCCATGAGAAATCCAATTGTTGTAGTTTGGACAAAACCCGTTTTTATAAAGATGTTCTTGAACCTCAATGTCATGTAGATATTTCATGTTTTTGCATTTAATACAAGGACACCTAAGTTTCTGTACTACTAAATCATACTCGTCTTGTTGTTTAGCAAATTCAATAAACTCGGCAACCCCCTTTATAAATCTAGCGGTAGGACGTCTTTTATTATCAAGTCTTTCTTCGTACATCCATGTACGCTCCAATCTCTTCATTTTAATCTAAACATTAACCAACACAACAAGTACAAAAAATACTAACACTAATCAAAACCCCAAATATTAACGACACTAACACAAACAATCATATTTATCAAAACCTTAATACGGAATACACTAACACAAATCAAAATTATCAATACTAACAAAATAATTCTAATAGCACTAATATTATTAACACTCTAAAACTAATCAAAAAACACTAACCAAAATCCCTATACTACCAACACTAACACAAATCATGAAAATTATCAAAACCCCATTACTAACAACACTAACCCAAATCAAAATTAACAATACCAACAAAATTAATACTAACAACACTAATAATATCAACAACACTACCACTAATCAAACCCCAATACTAACCACATTTAATAAAACTAATTCAAACTTCACCAAACCCTAAGTAAATAACATCTAAAAACCTAATAAACATCACAAATCTTTACAATAAATCTATCAAATCATCAAAAACTAATGAAAATCATAATTTAAACAAATAAACTTAACATTAATTTAAGAAATTGAAATTAAAACTATAAATATACCTTCACAAACTAAAAGAAAATGAGGTGGTTGACGGAGTAGTGGTCGGAGCGTGGTGTCGGAGCTTGGTGTCGGAGCGTGGTGTAAAGGTGGTGTCGGACAAAGGGGTTGAATCGCCAAATGGGGTTTTTTTTTTCAGATTTGGTAAGATAAGGAAGAAGGGGAAAGTTGCGGATTCTCGAACTATCATAGTATTTTTGCGACTGAAATTGGCGACGGATTTTGCAGTCGCCAATTTGGCCTCAGTCAGAACGGTCGCCAATTTGTGTTTCAGTCGCCAAATTGGCGACAGATAGTAGTCGCCCGAAATTTTCAGTCAAAATTTTTGGATTCTCTTCAGTCGCTAAATTAGCGACTACATTCAGTCGCCAAATTACTTAATCAGTCGCCAAATTGGCGACTACTGAACTCGGTCGACTTATAACAGTCGCCTGAAACAAGATTTCTTGTAGTGTCATTACGTATGTCTTTCTGGCGAGGCTCTCATCGCAACCTTAGTCCAAGTAAGAAGATGCTCAGGTATGACTCCTTCTTATGGCTGGGGAGCTTTTACACGTAGTCTAATGGACTTTAAACTCCCCTCCCCAATGGACTTTAAAATGTTCCTGACGACAGGTCCTTGGTTCAGACCCCTCGAACCGCCCCGCGTCGCCGTAGTCGTCAGGTTGTAATATTTGATTGACCTGATGGCTATACTTTGACTTTTTCCTTGTCCAAGCCTCAGTCAAAGTAGGGGCTTTGTAGATACCTCAGTTCTACACCTTCCGCCAACCACCCAGTGATGATTTGGCCGCATGTTTGGTATGCGAAACGATTTATGACAGTTCATAAGTTTATCGTCAAGTGATAGCTCAAAAACTTGTGTCTACCCCTTCGTCATCATCTACGTACTGATACGGTCGTTTTGACAGTCATTAGAGTTTATTTGGAGTCTTGGTAAAAAACTGCTTCATTTTCTATAAACCGTCTTTTAAAAACCGTGTCTGAACGCTCGAGAATATTCCGGATATTTTAATATTTTAAAACTTATCTTTCTTGGTAAAATATATCCATATTTTATTAAGAAAGAATTCGAAATCTACCGCAATTCCATAAAAGAAACGCGGAAATATTTCTTTCAAAGTAGGAAACTACTTGGGAAATGACGCAGCGGTTGCTGCGCATCTTTCAAGAGTCGCAGTGCCTGCTACGCCTCTTTCCCCTGCGCCTCTTTCCCTGATCGTTTTGCCTTATTCCAGAATATTTTCTAGATTTCTTTCCGTGTTCGAGTAATTTCAAAACTCTTCGGATTTCTCTCTATAAAAGGAGAGGTTCGTGCTCAATTTCAAGGCACGCGAGTGTTCCGCCTCTTCTTTTCTCTCTCTTTGCATTCTAGACCTTGCTCTAAGCATTTTAATATCTACGTGCTTGATCAATCGAGCACGTAAGCTCAGATCCTTCTGGGTTCCCGTCACGTTTTGCATAGACGTACCAATTTGACCACTACACATAATCAATTTAACTAATCTTTTGGATCCTCTTACGAGGGCACTTTCTTTACATTCGAGTCGAACTATCGCTAAAACGCAACTTAGTTAATCTCGTTTCGTCAACATGTAAGTCTGAGGGTGCAATAATCCCATCTTGTATTTTATTTCATATCATGTAGGATTCATGTCGGATTTTTGCTCAAATATTTTCAAAACCATTATTAGTTTTTTTTTATTTCTTATAAATTGTCTTTTAATCTAATTTCATATTTAGATAGTTTCTTGGCTTAAGTCCCTAATAATCAATATTAGTGGGTTTTTGTCGTCTTTTAGATCAAATCGTGTCTTAAGATGTTAGATCCGCCCAAATCAAATCTCTAGGATTCGTCTTTTATATAGTTAGTGTAATTAATATCAGTTAAATCACCTTTATTCGACTTATAGATCAATTATAAACCGTAAATACACAAACGAATACTAACTGATTGCGCACAGCCATAACCCGACTTAAGAGCAGTCGCACAGAGTGCTGCGCCTCTTCCAGAGGACGCAACTCACGCTACGCCTGTTCTGGGTTTGATTATGTCTCTGAACTTCCTGATTCGCTCCAACATAGTCTTAATTGCCTAATTAATCGACTATTAATTCTAGTATCGCTGTTAATCCGTCTTTAGATTTTATTTTCTTTCTTTTCCTTAAACCTTCCTTTTGGCCATATTTCCGACATAGATACCGGAATTCGTTGTAATCTTTGTAATTCACTTATAGCTTTATTTAATCATTGTATTGTATGATTTGTTTGCCTTTCATATGTAATAAATCTTAATTCCTATTTCGACTCAATTGTTTGCTAAACTGCATGTTCAGCCGACATAGTTTAATTCACATCTTAGGATTAAATTGTGGATGTTGCATTGCATGCATATAACCGACTACATATCAAGTACATAAGAGTTTCCCTAATCATTAGTAGATGTCCGTATTGAGGCGGGCGGAATTAGGTGTTCGATCAAAGAACTTCCAAATATGTACCTTCACCCCTTACTCCTGATCTCTGTTAACATATCTGTTCATTGACATCCACGAGAGTCATTCTAGACATAGAATGTTAAAGATAACGAGTTCATGGTGTTCATCTCATTATTTTGTGTCTTGATATGACATAAAGTATTCGAACGGTTCCAACTTCCCACAAAAGGTTGTGGCGACTCCACAAATGCGTATTTCTACGCTTATCCCTCAATTCTCCATCCGTGGTTCCCCATGCCACCACGGTATGGAATGGATCGTGAATCCGTGTATCACACCAGTATATCTCAATTTTCAGTATACATAAATTTATCATCAAAAGATTTTGATTTAAGTATCGAAAATATTATAAAACTTAAAATCGTGCCAACTATATCGCACCTAAAAGTTATAGGTAAAACACCTATAACCTTATGTCCGACTGAATAATTTTATATATAGTTAAAACATCTCAAACATTGCTTACTCAAATTATATCTAAAAGCATCATTAATGATCAAGACCTATACTATCTAATCTTCCTGAAGATCTTCAATGTAGAGTCCATCTTGTAATCTTGATTATAAGTCCTTCATCTCAAACTTATCACAATCTTTTCAATTCATTGTCTTTGATCTTGAGCTTGATCATCATAAAACTTATAGTGAAAAAAGCAATAACTTTACTTCATAAGTTTCAAAGTTATAGTACAATGACCTATAATTTTACATCACCTTTGCTTCACAAATCATCAAAGTTATATGTAACACCCGGAAATGTACCCTATTTTTATAGTGAAAATATTTTACGGATACTTTTCAGCAAATTTAAGTTTTAATATAGAATTTTATGTTCCGAGTCGAATTTAGAATTTCCGAGTTCGTATTTGGAATTTCCGCGAGATTCCATGAAATCCCGTTTTAAGTCGTCTTTGACTTTTCTTGACTTTTAAGTCGTCTTTGACTTTTCTCTTTGACTTTTCTTTTTTGAGCCGTCTTTGACTTTTCTTGACTTTTGAGTCGTCTTTGACTTTTCTTGACTTTTCCACTCATACTCTACATATACTCCCCTCATTAACCTAATTCTTTCCCTCACAACTCATTTCATTTCTTCTTCTTCCTCACTAAGTAAACCCCAAATCCATAGCCTCCATATTTGATCCATCTTCGAATCATCGCTACGCCTTCATTTCTCACTCAAATTCACGTAAGTTCGTCTTATTCTTCCCCTCTTAGCTTCCTCTATCCGTATTGGTAATAAAATTACCGTCTTTCTCGCTTTTTAAATTATCCGTCTTTCTCAAGGTGAATGATATTCATCTTTTATTATCTAATTGTATGTAGGTGGAGACTAGGAAGGTTTAGAAACCGTTTAAAGACGCGAAAAGGTAACGGTGAAGGGTTACTCGATATCATTTACGTGTTTTAATGTGTTTTCCATGGTAGAAATCGTATTTAGAATATGATTAGTAATCTTAGGAATCGTGTTGTTGATGATGGTTGTTGTTAGTTGATAGTTGATACGAGAATTGATGAATTGTGATGATAGATGATATTTGTGTTATGCCTTAGTGAAATTGTGGAGATTTGTGTGACTCGTACCTGTCCGAATAGGACGCAGGCTGCGTCGTAGGACGCAGGCTGCGTCGTGGTGACCAAGCTGCGTCACACGTTGCCAACAGAAATTTTCCTGCACTGACCCCTTTTCGTAAAATGATCATATCTCCTTCGTTACTTGCTTGTTTTAGGCGTGTGACATCCCGTTAGAACCGTAAGAAGATAAGCTATCACCTCCATTTAGAATTTCTTCATTTGAATATCTAGAACTCTAGTTATGACCGTTTGAAGTGGACCCTTGTTTTCGTTGGTTTCCAAACAACATGGTTTTGGAGAGGTATCTATGTTTTTTATTCATTATGCTTCATAAACTTGTTCTAATGCTTATGTATCATGTATTGACTCATGTTTATCATATTTACATTTATATAATGCCATATTCACATGTTTTGTGACGGTTTTTGGTATGTCCCACTTTGAGTCGGTTTTTACAAATGATACGGTTTGAGTACTATTTTGTCTTGTGCTTTGTACTCTCATTCCCTTGGCTACCTCCACGTTCGTAAGGCTGGAATGTCGGAACGGGGAGGTATCCTACTGCTTAAATGAATGTGTAGTGGGCATACGACAACGTTGTTGGGAGTTGAACGCATTGCGTTGATCGACCCGGCCGTCAAATGTTGTGTACTTGCGAGGTGGTGTTATTTGCATGTAGCGTACCGCTTGTTATGAGGCTTGTGCTCTTTTCCGCCTCTTTCGTGAATTGATCTACCGAATTTGGGGTACTCGGAATTTATTATTATAAGCCCGAGTCTGGGATGCGAAACGTTTTATCGCATGTCGAATCGGAA
>JAIUZE010006325.1:0-12161 GCA_022085475.1 Heliosperma pusillum | reverse complement strand
TTTGATTGCCTTGGTAAAAATTACCTTGGCCTTGATTGTTGAAGTTTTGGTTCCCTTGATTTTGATTCCAATTTCCTTGACCTTGATTCAAATTACCTTGGTTTTGGAAGTTACCTTGGTTATTGTAACCTTGATCATTGAATTGTTGATTTTGGAATTGGTTTGATCCTTGACCTTGTTGAGAGTTGTTGAATTGATTATTGTAGTTTCCTCTTGAAAATTGACCTCCTCCTCTAGGTTGGGAAAAACCCGGAGGGTTGGAAGGTTGAGTTTGTGTGTGTTGTGGGTTTAACACATTTTGGCTTTTGTAACTCATGTTTGGGTGAAATTTCGAATTTGGATGATAGAAATTGGAATTTGGGTTGTAAGCTCCTTGACTTTGGAATTGAGGCCTTGAGGGCCGTGGGTTGTTGTTGACTCCTTGAAAAGCATTCACATGTTGGTAGTCATTTCCTCCTTCATTGCTATAAGAGACATTGTTCCCACAAACTTCAAAGGTGTGTCCATATCCATTGCAAATTTCACAAGTGGGGGTTTGATAAGCTTCCACCATAGGAGGTGCAAAAGACCCACTAGCTTCATTCACATGATGGCCTTGACTTTGATTTTGAGCTTTTTGAAGCTCGGCAAAACCCTTAGTAAAAGTTTGTGTGAGCAAATCAATCTTGGCATTGGTATCCGCATTTGAGAAGTTCTCACTTGGGTACTTAGAACTCCTTCTCAAGCTATTTCCTCTAGAACTAGTACCATAGCTAGATTCCGACTCACCCATCTTCTTAATCAATGCCGCCCCTTGTTGGTCATTCAAATGATCAAAACTTCCCCCCGCGGAAGCATTCACCATAGCCGTGGTTTGAGGGAGGAGAGTTTGATAGAATGTTTGAGTGACATACCAATCCGCAATTCCATGATGAGGGCAACGGGCAAGTAAGTCAATGAATCGATCCCATGCCTCACCTAAGGATTCTCCATCCTCTTGTTGAAAGGTTGTTATCTCATTCCTTAGCATCGCCGTTTTGGACGCGGGGTAGTACTTGCTTAGAAACTCCTTAGCCAAATCATCCCAAGTAGTGAAAGTGTTTGGAGGATGGTTATTCAACCACCTCTCCGCCCGGTCCTTGAGGGAAAATGGGAACAACATGAGGCAAAGGGTTTCCTCGGGTACCCCATTCCTTTTCATGATTCCTACCCTACTTTTGAATTTTCTCAAGTGGGCATGAGCATCCTCATCGGGGAGGCCTCCAAAGCTATCCCGCTCAATAGAACTCATTTGAGCCGGGTGAATCTCAAAATTATTTGGGGCCAAGACACCAAAATTGATTGGAGATTGGGTATCATCGTGGTTGGGACGGTTACGATCACGTAGGGTCGTCATTTGTGGTTGATTTTGTTGTTGAGGTATTGTAGGTGGTGAATTTGGTGGTGTATTTTGTTGTGTATTGTAGAAGGGGTTTTCAAATATGGGTTCAATGGTGTTGTTTTGTGGGTCATCGATTGTTGGAGTGGATGTAGAAGCAATTGAAGTATTGGCTTGTTGATGGCTAACTCTTCTTGAATTCCTAACCCGAGCAAGTGTATTGGCACGGAGAGTCCTAAACAACCTTTCGGGTTCCGGATGGCTCAAGAACACACCTTCACCTCTAGGCATGCACTCAAAGCAACTCAAAAACAAGTTAGACTCCTAGTGTGTTTTTGGGCACACTAGGGAAAGACAATAATGCAAGGCACTCTACAAAGAATCTAACAACTAAAAACCAACAAAAACAACAAGTAACTTGGCTAAATCTAAGACACAAAACAAACTACGAGTTTCCTTACGCCATCCCCGGCAACGGCGCCATTTGATGATCGGTTCGTCGTCAAAACAAACATAAAAAATAACCCAATAAAAGTAGTATAAAGGGGTCGAATCCACGAGGATGGTGGGGTCAACTACTAGTTCGATTGAATCCTATTCTAGCCTAAAATATGACGGATTGGAAAGTTAACTTAAAACTAGGAAAAACAAGTAATTGCTAAGTAATAAAGACGAAAACAATTAAGGGAAAGACTAGGGTGAAGGGTTCACCTTAGGGGGATTAATGGGTTAGTCGGGTAACTAGCAAATGGGTAACAAATTCGAGTAAAATCGATTGCTAATGTCTCAACAATCGATAATCATCAACAAAGCCATCGCATTTGTCTCAAATCACCCATATAAACACTTAGTCTAATCGTCTCTACCACGGTCGCTTAAGAGAAAATCAAACCATGCTTGATAAAATGGCAACTTTCGTTCACACATTTCATCAAACACTTAGTGCGCATATGGGTAATACCCAAATAATTACCACGAATCTACTAATTACCCAACTAATTAACCCACATAATCCTCCCTTAGGCTCCCCCTAAACCCTAGAAGGGAATCTACTCACTCATTCTAAGGGAGATCAAACAAGTAGAGGGAAGGGGGAGTTCAATAAACATTATGCTATGAGATGAATAATAATAACAATCAAAAGATAAACAATAAACTAGAAATGTAATTAAATTGCATAAATAACAAAAAGATGAGAAATTTAATACCAACAAGCTTGAATTAGTGAAAAGGGAGAATGTCTTCAACCCAAAATCCTCAATACGAACTCCAAACTAGGATAATTCTAATAACAAAGACTAGATCTAACAACTTGAAATGAGAAACTAAGCTTGATTAGGGAATGATTAGGAGAGTAATTAGGACTAATTTAGGTTACAAATTATCTAGGGTTTTGTGCTAAAAGGAATGTAAAAACTGCTTACAAAATAATAGGGGGAGGGTATATATAGGTATCTCGAAATTAAGGAAGAAGTTAGAAGAAGAGGGCGAATTTTCAGTCTTGTGTTCCTGGCCGGTCGACCGGCCTGGAGCACATCAGTAACTTCAGGAACTTCGTCTTCAAAATCCTCAAATTTCTTCTAAGTATGGAGAATGGGGGTCCTGGCCGGTCGACCGACCGCCGGTCTCCCACCGGCCTGGAGCACCATTTCACTCTCATGACCTTCTGGTGTATGTACAGGCCGGGTAGTCGACCGGCCGCCGGTCGACCGGCCGACACTACCTGGGCCTTTTCTTCCTTTTCTCTTCTTCTTTCACTTGTGGAGTTGTGGTCTAGGCCGGTGGACCGGCCGCCGGTCTGGGGCCCGGCCTGGGCCACCTGATGACTCAATTCTTCACTTCTTCATCTCATCTTCAAATCCCGACTCATGCAAGACCCTATTGCTCCGATTTCTTCATTTCCGCCTTAATTCCTACAAATTAAGACCGATATTCATAGCACGGGAAAACGGGAAGCAGAATGCAATCGAGGGCACGCAAATCCGTGTAAACGGACCAAAATGGGGACGAAAATGAGGGAAAAACGTGACTAATTAAATGCTTATCAACGGTGTAGTTGGGGCGGCCGAAAAAGGGAGGGCGGGTAGGGGAGGATGGCCTCGAGTCGGCCGGCATACGTAAGGGTAACAATAAAATTATATGATAGTCGTTTAAGCTTAACCAAACTAAAAAAACACATCCTGCATAAATAGATTCAAAATTAACCATCAACATTGTCTTATCCAAACCATACGTCATGTAGGCAGTTAGATTTTCTATCAAATAGAATGCTAACTCGATCAAAAAGTTACTACTCATGAATTTAGTCGATACAAAAATTATTGAAGATAATGGTAACAGTAGAAGCACTACCACACCACACCACCCTCCGTCGTCGACACCGCTATCCCCAACAGTCGACCCCCGTCCGGAGTCGACCACCAAAACCGCCAACCGTCGACCCCACATCTGCCGTCGACCGACCACCTGCGGCGACCGGTACCACCTGCTTAGACATGCCATCGTCAGACCTCCATACTCGTCGGGAGAGGAAAAATGATGTGTGAAATGATAGAAAATATTAGAGATTAGAGGGAATATATTATAGAGAGATTAGAGAGGGAAAATGAGATGAGAGATTAGAAATGAGAATGACATAATTGTCATTAGTGTACTAAGATGAATAAAATGTCTTCTGCGAAAATCAGAAAAAAAAAAAAAAAAAGAAATTGTAGAGAAGAAAAGTAAAGAAAAGAAAAAGGAAGGCGAAATAATCGTGTTAGCTTTGCTGTCAACAAGAGTCATCAACTCAGCATCATCATCGTCATCTTCAGCAACACTCCACAGTCCACATCTGGACTTCACCCTTTAACTTCCTCGATCTCTCGCCATTAACGCCTCCTTCAAACCTCTCTCACTCTCTTTCCTCCATTCACACCTTTCATCCCACCTCTCCTTATCGCTCTTGTCGATCTGTCAACCCTCCCGCTATAACATTCTATTTTCATTGCTCTGGTTACATTTCTTTCCTTTCTTATTTATTTTTTTATTTATTTATGTTGATATTCTTTCTGTGTTTTCGTTTAAGTTTTATGGGTACTTTTCTCATTTTGAATTAGAATTAGGATTTTACGTAATTTGGGGGATTTTATGTGAAATTCGAAATGAATGTAGGGTAATTGCCTTGTTTTCTTATCTGATTTTATCAAGATGTTGAACTAAATGTGGTTATGAAATTGATTTGGGTGTAATTGGATCTGAAAAGATTCATTCTTTAGCTGAAAAGTTTGCTGAATTCTAGTATGAGAATTTTGCTTAATTCTATATCTATTGAAGTGATGTCGAAAACTTATTTCTTGTTTTTTTACGCTCAAAACGTTCTGATGTAGTTTTTGGTATGCTATTCCAGGAGAATGTGTAATTCTGTGGCTTCTTGGTTGACATAAAGCTCAACCAAATTTGATTTTTTGTATAGCTTCGAGGCAAATAATGTCTGCACTGAGTGAGAAACTTTCACAGAAGACGGCCGGAGGTCTCAAGCTGTGGGTTTTGATTGGTTTATGTGTCGGTGTGTTTATAGCTCTCATTCTTTGCATCTTATCTGTATGGGTTACTTTCCGGAGAAAATCTAAACGGCACTTGGACACTTTTATTCTTTCTCAAATTCCAAATGTAACCAAGGATATAAGGGTTGATAGAGTCGGGGTATCACATCCTAGTGATCATCAGGATGATGTATCATATAATGTCCACGACAAATCAAAAATGTTTGTTCATTTGGGTAGGCAGAAGTCAAGTGATGCTGACACGACGAGCCAATGCAGCTCTATACATTACCATGATAGAGCTTTTAGTTCACACTCAGGGGAAGATGGGAGTTTTGTCACCATTCCAAAGCACGGTTCATCATCTTATGGCCTTGCATCAGCCTCTCCTTTGGTTGGTTTGCCTGAGATATCACACCTTGGTTGGGGGCACTGGTTTACTCTTCGGGATCTTGAAATGGCAACTTCCCGTTTTTCTCCGAATAATATCATTGGGGAGGGTGGATATGGTGTTGTATACAGAGGACTATTAGTAAATGGAACTGAGGTAGCCGTGAAGAGACTTGTCAATAATTTGTAAGTGCAGTTCACATTTGCATGCTTACAATGGACCACTTATCTTGTGGCCAATAACTTTAACTTAAATTGAGGCTGATTGATTTCCTACAGAGGTCAAGCTGAGAAAGAATTTAGGGTGGAGGTGGACGCTATTGGCCATGTCCGACATAAAAATTTGGTGCGGCTTCTTGGCTATTGCATTGAAGGAGTTCACCGGTGAGGCACCATCTTTCTTTGTTTACAATATACTTACATTTGTACCTGTTTTCTTGATGATTGAGTGCCTCACTATTAGGATCTTTTACAAACACGTATTGCTGTGCATAATGTGCCACTATCTAGCAATTTTGCTACTTAATTCTAATCCATATCTGATATCAACTTATTAGGATGCTTGTTTATGAATACGTGAATAATGGAAACTTGGAACAATGGTTGCATGGAGCTATGCGTCACCACGGGACTCTAACTTGGGAGGCTCGCATGAAAGTTGTTCTTGGTACAGCTAAGGCGTAAGTTCATTATAAGATTTAAGATTTCCTTTTAAGTGATAATAGATCTTAGATAATCCCTCCTTCCCATTCATTTGTATACATATTCCATTTTGGGTTGTTCCATTCAATTGAAGGCATTTCCTTATTTTGTAATTTAGTGTAGAAGTTACAACTTTACCCCCGTTTCTCACCTTTTTCTCTATCCCTATCAACACAATAGCCAACACAAGCAGCTCCCACCACCAAGCCACCACAATCACCTCCCACCACTGACTTGCCCACCTACTACCCACAGTTAAACTAGCCCACGAACTACCACTCAAGTTGCCCTTTATGATCCACCACAACCCAACTTTCTCACCAACCACCACTCGATAGGTGTGGGACCACCACTCTACCATCATGAACAATGGCCAATATGCTACCACCCACCCACTATGGCACATCGCCTCAATGTCCTCCACCTCTCAGCAGGCAGCCTTCAATCTAATCTTGATGGCCGGGTCTTGGTGATCAATGTGGTGGTTAGATAGATTCAGTGATGGTCGTTGTCCACATTGAACTGGGTGGTGGTGGAGAAGTGCGAATAGAGGGGTTAAAGGGTGTCGTGGAGAGAGGTTGGTGAAAAAGATAGGTAATCTGAGGCAAGAGAAGTGATAGCTGGTTGGGTGCTTGGGAGGGGCTGATGATAGTGGGTTGAGTGCAATGCGGGAGGAGAGGTGGTGGTGGCTGGTTGCGTGTACGGAAGGGGTGATGGATAGGTGTTCGGTGTTAGGGACATAGGCTTAGGATAAATTTGAGAAGCTTAATATAAAGATAATCTTCCTTTAGACAATGGGCAAAACTCAAATGTATACAAATAAATGGAAAAGAGGGAGTACCTATTATTCTATTTTTAGTGAAAATCATGCAAGTTGCTACAAAACTAAGGGCATAGTGATGGTGTCTACGTAGAGGGGGGGAGGGGGTATCAATTAACATTACTTTAATGTTACAAATTGGTTGAATCTGTACAAAAATGTGGCATAGTGGGTCATTCGTCACCTTTTTTTGTTTTTTTTTTTCTCTCTCAGTAGTTGTTGAAGACCATTTCTATGTTTTGCAGGCTTGCCTATTTGCATGAATCTATAGAGCCAAAGGTTGTTCACCGAGACATAAAATCGAGTAATATATTGATTGATACTGATTTCAATGCAAAGCTCTCTGATTTTGGATTGGCAAAGCTCTTGGATTCCGGTGAAAGCCACCTAAACACCCGAGTCATGGGGACTTTCGGGTTAGTGTCATTCTCATGTTAATAGTTACTGTGTTGCAACGTATGTATGCAATTAATCAGTCAACTTTTCTTGCTGTTGCCATTTGTAAACTATAGGTATGTGGCACCAGAATATGCCAACAGTGGCTTGCTGAATGAAAAAAGTGACATTTATAGTTTTGGTGTCTTGCTCCTGGAAGCCATAACTGCGAGAGACCCTGTAGACTATGCCCGGCCTGCTAATGAGGTATTTAAACCATGTTTCTGAGAAATTTGAGCGTTTTGGACATCACTGTCCAAGTTTCATCCTCTTTTGTACATTCCCCATCCTTACATATGTTGTCCTTATTTGACTTCAGTAGTCGAATATTTTGACGACTTCAATTTATATGTTCTCACTATATAAAATAATTACAACAAATAAATGATAATATGCAAGTATTTGTTACGACAAATATGTTTTTGTCCTAATTACAACTTCAGTTCATCTGTTCTCACACATTACTTTAAAGTTTGTATCCCTACACATATTTGGAGTATTTAATGGTCAGAGTTGAGATCAATTGACAATCAAAGTCAAATGGAGTCAGTGAAAAGAGCAAGAGGTAGTTATGTAATATTGTATTGTGCTGGTTCATGGATGCGTCTTTGGTTCTGCTCCAGAGAAAGTAATTGTAGATATCAAACATGATCATACAAAAGTTTACCAAATTACTATGCCATTTTTCTCTTGGCAGGTTAATCTTGTAGAGTGGCTGAAAGTCATGGTAGGAACTAGAAGGGCCGAGGAAGTCATAGATCCAAATCTTGATGTCAAACCTTCAACTCGAGCTTTGAAACGAGTGCTTCTCGTAGCTCTTCGATGTATTGATCCTGATCCTGATAAAAGACCTAAAATGAGTCAAGTTGTAAGAATGCTGGAAGCTGATGAATATCCAAATCGTGAGGTACCCTTCTGCTAACCTAAAGTATCTGTAATGTATCTTTATATTTTGCTTCTGACTTATTTATTTGTGTCAAATTAATTTTTTCTTAAAAGTGGCTCTGCCATTTGTCTTATTTTTTGAGCTCTAGTCTAGTATTAGATAGATACATCTTTTATTTATTCCAAAGCAGCATCGAGAATAAAGGTGCTATGGTGAGAAAGATGAGTCTTTGATCTAAGATTGTTGTGTAACTGGTGTCTAGCACTGTCTTCAAAGCCATGTTGGCCTTACTTATTTCAGTTTTTAACTGGTTATTTCAGTTTTTAGCTTCTTTATTTGCGGGTTTTTGTTTAAAAAAACGTCCCTAAACAAATACTCTTCTTTCCATTTATATTCCATGTTTGACTTTGGTGGATGTTGACCAATATTTTCTCATAAAATAGTAAAACACAATAGTAACCAATATGATTTTAGAGTAGGTTGTCCAACTGTTACTAGGTCTTACGTAGATGTAGATGTACTTTTGTTTTTTTCTCTTATAATTTTTTTTCCATAAACTAAGAGTATATTTCCCCTAAAGCCTTACCCCAAAATAGTACTATGAACTAGTTTTGGTGCCGGCTCTCCCCGGGCTACCTCTATTTAATATTTAAATTTTATATGAAATATAATCGAGTTAGACTTGTCTAATTCATTCATTTATCTTTTCTAATATACTTTCTATGACATATCTTAGAAATATGCGGAGATATAAAATTTATCAATAAATTATTAAATTATGAGACACATTCACTAATCCGGTTGTTAATATTATTATTTACATAAGAATTCATGTTAATAATATCTCTAACAATTATGTAGACATTAAAATTTATCAACAAATTATGGAATATTGTATCTTTTGGAATCTTGATTATTTACCTACCCAACCTACTTTATTATAGTGATAGACGCTAAACAATTAACATCTTTGTACATCTAAACTATATCCTATATGAATTTTTATATAATTATGTCATTCTATTACCGCCCCTTGGTTTTCCGGGTTATATGTATAGTATAAATAGATAGATAGATGTGGGGAATGGATCATGAAAGTTATTAACAATGGAGTTTTAGAAGTGACTCCTATGACAGTTCTTTCCTATATATGGAAGTACTCCCATTACCATGTTTGAAAATGAAAACAATAGCAAGCTTCACAACAACATCAGAGCCTTAATCCAAAACAAATTGTCGGCTGACATGAATCATCCTTTAGAACCGTTTCTGGGTCATCGCACATCTCAGAATGCGAAAAGATCGACAAGGAATAGTGAAAAGCAAATGGGAAATGAAACATGATACAAAAGTCAAGTTAAACTTATAAGTTAACATGGCTGCAAAAAAAGAGAGAGATTTAACAAGTGTCAGATTTATAAATCTACAATGCCGAAAGAAAAAAAGAACAGAAAAAGGTAAAAAAGAGCATAGATGGCTGTGAATCTTGGATCATTGTCTCTAAAAGTTGAAGGGACGGAGCTGAGGGTAGCAGAAATCGAACATGGGTAGTGGAATAAAGATGTGCATTGCCAATAACTTCACTCTGCCAGGCTTTTGGTAATGTCGCATTCATGTATTGTTTTTTAAAAAACCCATTATCTGATTGGGCCCCCAGATTTGGTGGTGCTTTCTCGCTCCGCCTGCATGCCTTAGCTGGGCCTAGTTGTTCGATAGGCGCCCTTGAATAGAACTCGTGAGACTTTTAAGTATGTGCCCAAACTATCAACGCCTACGTCAATATTTTTTGTTCTCTTTCTGTAATGTATTGGACAGTTTCTCTAGCCTTCACCTTATTTCCGAGAGACATTTTGATAATAGGTCGTTATAATCAAGTCAGACGTGCATATCTCACTATACAGTTTAGTGATAATGTCCAGTTCATAAAAACTTATATCAGACCTCTTATATGTGAGGCCAATTCTTGAACCATATAATCAAATGAGGTATTTGAACTGGTCTACACGTGAAAATGTCCCATATAAGACTTATTGGTACTAAATATTATCTCACAATTGTGGTCTCTCCAGGACCGGAGAAATAGAAAGAGTCGTACAGCCAGCATGGAGTTTGAGGTCGTGAAGGAGACTGCTAGTTCGGTTGGGGATGAGAGCGTGATAGAAGGCATCGAGAACCATGTCCCTGGAACAAGTCAAGTTATAACATTACCTCTAGTGTAACATTAGTCTAAAACAGCCTCTTCCTGACAAGTGACGCTACCTCTGATTTTCACGTTAAATGAAGGGGTAGGCATATTTCCAAGGCTCAAAACTTCAAATACTCTTTCAGAGGGATTAATTCCAAGTTTGCCACAATGTTCTGTATAGTTTCCATGGGGTTGAGGCCTTTTAAATGAATGCATGCCTCTCTACTTAAACGTGTTTTCTCAGCTCGAGGAAGATGGAATTTTTGGAGGAGCAGCTTTGTACAAATCTGATTAGTGTGAAGGGATTTCTGGTTATCTGTTGTGTTAATTATCCCCTAGATTACATTTGTTAAGTTGGGATGAACCGGGTGTTGGTAGTTGGTCATGGTACACCCCTATATTTGTTCTTTTAATTCATTTTATTTTATTTTATTTATTTATTATTGGGTTTGCACTTCTTACTCAACTAATAGCATATCCAAGGCTAAGATTATCAGTCTGAAAAGGTTGAGACATGTCAGTCTTGTCCTCATACTTGGGTTAAAGTAGCTAAGGTCTTAAGGTGAGTCTTGTGTTTAATTCTAAGATTCATGTTAGGACTCTTGAAAAGGGGTTTTGTGTGTAAAGATTGGGTTTAAAATATTGCTGTTGAGAATAAAAGAGGGAATGGGTTGAGTTTGAAGGATAACGTCGCAGAAATAAGAGAGTTTGAATTGAGTTTTAGTGATAAAATAATAATATTTTACTGTTGTTAAGACTCGCGCATTGAGTCTTGGGATAAACATAGTCTTAGCATATGTGGTTGAACACTTTCATGAGAAATGGATGTCTGTCGTTAAACAAGTCACATGTTTTACGGACTCATAGTAGTCAATATTATTAAAAGGGTTATTTATTTTGGATTAAGTATCTCTATAAGAAAATACTAATAATTATGATTTTTCGATAACTGCTACCACATGTAATTCCCTTTTTAAAAACCGCTACCAAAGTAATTTTTTTTAAAGACTACTACCATAATTATAGGATCGGTAGAAAAACACGACCAATTATCATCGAAGCCCAACTTTTCAGTTGAAAAGACTAAACTACCCCTCTGTTTACCTCTTACTCATTTGTTACCCAGTCCTAAAACATACATATAACCTGACTATTCACCTTCTTTCATATATCTTCAGATTTCTTCATATAATTCCTAATTACCTGACTATCATCCTCTTAATTGATTTGAAGGTTTTTCACGAATTTACCCAACTATTTATATTCCTTAAGCTTGCTATTTTGTTCCAACAAGTGTGTAATGTAGCAGTTTATTCTCTGTCATCAACTGATTAATTGTATTTTTTTCGTCACACTATTTACTATTGATCATATATACCCTGTAAAATAGCCACATCCATGAGTTGAATCTGAGTTTGAAAACTTGCACTTAAGAATTCTTCTCTTGGAGCAGTCTTGTATCCGTGGCCTTAATAGAGCTATTGGAACAACTCATTGTTATTTAACAGCCCTGTAATTGGACCCAGAATAAGGAGCCTTCGACATTATTGCCACAAGAACCGAAAAAAAATGGCAGCTTTCAAATACATAAAAAACGTCAATCATAAACCCTAGTTTGAAAACATAAAATATTAGGTTAATTAAAAAATTAAATTAAAAGATTAAGAGGTTACCTATTAAATTAGATCCAAGGAGAGAATGATTAGATCCAATTGAACAAGAAAAACAAAGGGGAGAATCGACCCAGGAATTTTGAAGAAGGGGGGCACAATTTTTTTTTTTGTCGATTTTTCCGCTTAACATATTGTTGTCAAGAGATCACTTTTTTTTTTTTTTTTATCTTTTTAATCTATAAATGATAA
>JAIUZE010006323.1:0-10154 GCA_022085475.1 Heliosperma pusillum | reverse complement strand
GTCCATAGACCTTAATTAGACTTCTCTAATTAGTTGCTAAATTACTTGTTAATTTAGTATTTAATGATCTATGTAACATGCATGCAAATATAAAGACATTTATATAAGAGAAGAATTTCCTCACATTGGTATGGAAAATATAAGGGCACAACAAGAACTCCTTCTTGTTGATCTTGAGCTACAAATATGGTTGAACACAAATAATCTCCAAAGTAGAAGATCTCCTCTTAGTTGCACCAAGATGAACCAAACAATCTACCCTTATTATTAACTAGATAATAAGATAGATAATATACTACTACTATTAGACTATATTACTACACTAGTAATACTTAGGAAATATTAGTATATGAGAGTTGTAGTGAGAAGATGAGTTTTGAGAGATGAATGATAAAATAAGTAAGAATGAAGAAGTGAAGGAATGAACAACAATTGTTCTCCTTTTATAGCCAAGAGGGCCGGTTTTTTCATCACAAAATGGTGATGTTTTCTTCTTATTTTATTGCCATGTAAGGTGGTAATGTGTTGTAGTGAATAAAATGATACCATGTTAACTATTCATGTCATAAGCATATGTTGCTTATGAGTATGAATAAGAACAACCATCATCACCATTTGACTTCACCATAACCGGCCATGTGAGCCTCAATTTGATCCATTTTGATTTTTGATATTTGTCCCACAAATACTTATTAATCATATGCTTAATTATCTTGTATAATTAAGTGTTAATGTGATCATATAACAATTATATGACACAAATAAATGAATAATATGTACTTAACATTTTAAGTAGTATTCTACCATTATATCAATATATAATGGGTCCCACAATGCTTAGTTAATTTATTTTACAACCTCTTTGTAAATATAATTAACTAATTACCTCTATCTCAAAACCTCAACTAATTTAGTAATTTAACGATTAATTACTAAGTTAAATCTTATTTAATCGTATTAAAATAAGATATAAATTTATTAGTCAATTATCGCATAATTTAAAAATAAACTTAATTGAATTTGAGTTCTTAACTCAATTTCTAACAATTATCTCTCATACATATCGAATATATGTAATGTACTAATTAACTGTATCGTATACAAATAATTAGTTACTATTTGGATTTCATCCTTTAGGTGTGACCGCAAGGGATCAGTTGATCACCGCCGTCAAACGACAATAACGTCAAACTCTAGTCAGCCAACCGTTATTGATTTACGTTAATCAACTGACTAATCATATATATAGTCAACAAATATCCCAATTATATTCCTTAATAAGATTCATTATGTGGCGCACTATTGTGGAGGACACCTACTCCAACATTTTCCAGCTTGCCATACAGTTTGTTCTCCCTCAGAGTTTCACACAGAAGCCTCAGGTGTTGCAAGTGTTCTTTCTTGTTGGAACTATAGACCAGAATATCATCAAAGTAGACCACAATGAATTTCCCCAAATAGGGTCTTAACACTTCTGTCATCAGTCTCATGAATATGCTAGGGGCATTTGAGAGCCCAAAAGGCATCACCAGCCATTCATATAACCCATGTTTGGTTTTGAAAGCAGTTTTCCACTCACCTCCAGCTCTAATACTCACCTGATAATAGCCTTGCCTTAGATCAATTTTGGTGAACACCTGAGCCCCACTTAGCTCATCAAGAATGTCATTAAGCCTGGGTATGGGGAACTTGTACTTAATGGTGATGTTGTTGATGGCCCTACTATCTATACACATCCTCCAGGTTCCATCTTTCTTAGGCACTAGCAATGCAGGTACATCACAGGGGCTAAGAGACTCCCTAACATACCCCTTGTTAAGTAGATCTCCCACCTGAGACTGAAGCTCTTGTGTTGCCTTTGGATCTCTCATGTAGGCAGGTTTGTTTGAAAGGACAGCCCCTGGTCCTAAATCTATATGGTGCTCAATTCCTCTTAGTGGAGGCAACCCACTAGGAAGCTCATCTGGGAAAACATCCCCATAGGCCTTTAGTAGGGCCTCTACCTCCTCATGAACATGATTAGGAATCACCCCAACTTCCTTGGTGAGGAGCACATACACTGGTCTGAGATCATTCAGCTCATGTATCATCTCTGATTCACTCAACAGCAAAACCTCTTTAGCAGTTTCAGTCGTAAGAGGGGGATTTCCCTTCAAGGTAGGTGGCAGAAGGGCCAAGGTGATCTTCTTCTTTGCAAACTTGAAAGAGTAAGTGTTCTCCCTACCCTGGTGGACAGCATCCCTATCAAACTCCCAAGGCCTGCCCAGCAGAAGGTGGCAGGCATCCATTGGAAGAACATCATAAAGGGCCTCATCAACATACCCTTTACCAATGGAGAATGATACAACACATTGCTGTTCAACCCTCACTTCAGCCCCCTTGTTCAGCCACCTATGTTTGTAAGGGTGAGGGTGGTCTTTAGTTAGCAGGGTAAGTTTGTCTATCAGGGTTTTTGAAGCCACATTGGTACAACTACCTCCAACTATGATTAGATTACAGACTCTTCCCTTAATGGTGCACCTAGTCCTAAAGATTTGGTGCCTCAGGTCTTCCTCCAAAGGTTGAGGTTGTGCATGCATTACTGCACTGAAACTATTGAGAAAGACAAACAAAAATCAAGGCAATGCAAGCAAAGGCTAGGACACACTCAATATGCTCTGTTTTGCTTGACTGAATACTAACTGAAGACTGATAAACCTTAACCAAAGCACAAAGCCAATGGTTGAGGGTTGAGACTTGATCCCAGCACACAGCTAAGGACCCAGGGTCACTTCGAAGCATACAACAAAGGAAGTTTTCTCAAGCACACAGCCAAGAGATGATAAACAGAAACAAGGTTTCAGTTTTGTGTTTTACTTCAAAATCTACTTTCATTTATTGGAAATAAGCCTTATATAGGCAATGAGGATACATCCCATTCGTCCATTACATCTAGGGCCATCCTTGGCTTCAAAAGAAAACAGAAACATAAAGTACTTTTACAGAAATTCATAACGACAACTGAAATAAAATTGCATAATGAGACAATCATTCTGGTTGTTGTTGGCTGCTTGTTGGTTGCTTTTCCTGGCTAAGAGTGGACTTCTTCCTATGCTTTTCTGGCTAAGAACTGAAGTGGTAAGGCTTCCAAAAGGACTCAGCCATGATTTTTGAAGTTAGCTTGGCCAAAACAGGAAGAATGACAGTGACAGATTATCTACTCCTCAAAAGACTACAAAGTGGGTTAGCTGACTTGGTTCTTGATTTGCAGTGTGTTCCTGGCGTTTTCTGAGGAAGGTTTCCTGAACAAAAAGATAGTAGACCCTCCCTAAGACCAAGCCTGCCCCTTAGCTTGAGTTTCTTATGCTGGGAGATCACCCTTGGACCTTGTCCAAGGTAACTGCTGCAGACTTGCTTCCTTCAGACTGATGGGTAGGCTGTTACTTGTTTGGCTCTTGCTCTGGTTTGTGTGACTGTGGTTTGGTTTGTATAAGACATTGACATAACTCTTTAGGTAAGTTGAGGGTGGTTTTGGGTTGTGGCTTGAGTTAGGCTTGGACATGGTTTGGGTTTGAAGCTGGTAGTGAACTCTGGTTGCAGTGTCATTGCCTGTTGTAGAATTGTTTGAACTGTCTTTGGCTGGCTTGCTTTGATCCTGTGTTCCTTGATTGCCCTGGTCTGGAACTCATGTTGCAACCTCCCTTTCTTGAAAAGGATTTGCCCTCAAATCTTCATATCCCTCATCATCTGATTCTCCATGGTAGGGGCTCAGATCTCCAACATTGAAGGTACCATGGACACTATAGCTGCCTGGTAGATCCGCCTTGTTGGCATTAGGACCCAGCTTCTCCAATATTTCAAATGGTCCATCTACTCTTGGCATGAGCTTGTTCTTTCTCTTGTATGGAAATCTTTCCTTCCTTAAGTGTAGCCAAACAAGGTCCCCTGCCCTGAACTCCTTAGCCTTCTTAGGTCCTTTGGCTCTTGCTTTGTACATCTCATTGGTCTTTTCAATCTGTCTTTTAACCTGCTCATGGATCTATATCATTTGCTCAAGTCTTCTCTTGGCATCATAGTTTGCTTTGCCCTTGACTGGAGCCAGGTCTGTGGGCATGAGATGGTTAGTACCATAAACTGTCTCAAAAGGACTTTTACTTGTGCTGGTGGAGGGGGCTCTGTTGAAGGCAAACTCAGCTTGTGCTAGCCTGAGGTCCAAATCTTTCAGGGATTTAGAAACAATGCTCCTCAAGATTTTCCCTAAGGTCCTGTTAGTGACTTCTGTCTGCCCATCAGTTTGTGGATGGTGAGAAGTGCTAAACAGTAATCTGCTCTTCAATAGCTTCCATAAGGTTCTCCAGAAGTGGCTCATGAACTTTGTGTCTCTGTATGAGACAATGCTTCTAGGTACCCCATGTAACTTTACAACCTCCTTGAAGTATAGTTCAGCTACCCCCATTGCATCTTCAGTTTTCTTACAAGCAATGAAATGTGCCATCTTACTGAACCTGTCTACAACCACCATGATGGAATCCTTCCCCCTCTGTGTTCTTGGTAGTGCCACAATGAAATCCATGCTGAGATCTTCCCATGGTTAGTTGGGTACTGGGAGTGGTGTATAAGGGCCAGCCTGGAAGTGTGACTTTGCTACCTGACAGGGCCTGCATCTTCTTATGGTTTCTTGGACATCACTGAGCATCCTGGGCCAGTAGAACTGATCCTGTAAGATGTCATATGTCTTCTGTACCCCAAAGTGGCTAGCAAGGCCATTTGAGTGGACTTCCTTGACCAGCAATCCCCTGGAAGGTCCCTTAGGCACACACAGCTTATTCCCATAAAATAGGTAGCCTTCCTGAGCTGTGTATTTGCTCCCTTTCTTAACTTGACCTTCTTGATGCACCTTCCATTCATCTCTGAAGTCTGGGTCTTCCTGATAGAGCTCCTTCATGAACTCAAACCCCAATACCCTTTGTTCCATGAATGTCAGCATCACAAATCTTCTTGACAGTGTATCAGCTACAATGTTGTTCTTGCCCTCTATATACTTGCTGGAGAATGAGAATGACTGTAGGAACTCCACCCATTTGGCATGTCTGGGGTTGAGTTTATGCTGCCCATTGATGTATTTGAGGGCCTCAAGATCAGAATGTAGCACAAATGTCTTAGGTTTCGGCTAGTGTCCCCAATGGTTCAATGCTCTCACAATGGCATATAACTCCTTGTCATATGTAGAGTAATTCAACTTAGCCCCATTTAACTTCTCACTGAAGTATGCAACAGGCTTCTTCTCTTGTGTAAGCACAGCCCCTATGCCAAGGCCACTGGCATCACACTCAACCTCAAAGAGTTTGTTGAAATCTGGCAGAACTGGTAAAGGGGACTTGCACAACAATTCCTTGATCAGGTTGAAGGACTTCTCAGCTTTGTCATTCCACTTGAACTCCCCCTTCTGCATACACTCAGTAATAGGGGCCATGATTGAGCTAAACCCCTGTATGAACCTCCTGTAGAAGGAAGCTAGGCCATGGAAACTTCTAACATCAGTCACAGTTTTAGGTAGTGGCCATTCTGTGATTGCCTGAACCTTCTCAGGATCCGCTGCTACCCCCTTCTTTGAAATGATGAACCCAAGGAAATAAACCTCAGGTTGCATGAAAGTGCATTTCTCCAACTTGCCATACAATTTGTTCTCCCTCAGAACTTCAAACAATAATCTCAGGTGCTGTAAATGCTCTCCCTTGGTTGAACTGTAAATAAGGATATCATCAAAGTAAACCACCACACATTTTCCCAAGTATGGCCTCAAGACTTATGTTATCAACCTCATGAAAGTATTAGGGGCATTAGACAACCCAAAGGACATTACCAACCACTCATAGAGTCCATGTTTTTTTTTTAAAGCTGTTTTCTACTCGTCTCTTGCTCTTATCCTAACTTGGTGGTATCCCTGCCTCAGATCAATCTTTGTGAACACTTGAGCCCCACTTAGCTCATCCAGAATATCATTAAGTCTAGGTATGGGGAACCTATACTTAATAGTGATGTTGTTGATTGCTTTGCTGTCAATACACATGCGCCAGAACCCATCCTTCTTAGGTACTAATAAGGCTGGTACAACACAACGACTGAGGGACTCCCTGACATACCCCTTGTTCAGCAACTCACCTACTTGAAGCTGGAGTTCTTGTGTGGCCTTAGGATCACTTCTGTAAGCAGGTTTGTTGGGTAGGACAGGTCCAGGTACTAAGTCAATGTGGTGTTCTATTCCCCTAAGTGGAGGCAGTCCACTAGGTAGCTCAGAAGGAAAGACATCACCATAAGCTTCTAGAATAGACTTGACCTCCTCATGGACATCAACCATGCTTGATCCAGTCTCCTTGGTAAGCAGTATATACACAGGTTGTAGCTCACTCAGTTCTTGTGTCATCTATGACTCACTTATTAACATGACTTCCTTGGAAGCCTCACTCATGGGGGGGGGGGGGGGGTTAACCTTTAGAGCAGGGGGTAAAGGTGCTAGGATGATTTTCTTCTTCCCAAACTTAAAAGTGTAGGTGTTGTCCCTCCCATGGTGGGTAGCATCCCTGTCAAACTCCCATGGTCTCCCAAGTAAGAGGTGACAAGCATCCATAGGGAGAACATCAAAAAGACTCTCATCAATATATCCTTTACCAATTGAGAAAGGCACAACACATTGCTTATCCACTTTAATCTCAGCTCCTTTGTTTAACCACCTGAGTTTGTAAGGTAGGGGGTGGTCCTTAGTGGGTAGAGCTAGCTTGTCTATCAGGGTTTTGGAGGCTACATTAGTGCAGCTTCCTCCATCAATGATGATATTACATACCCTACCTTTGATAGTACATCTGGTCCTAAAGATCTGGCTGAGGTTGTGCATGCATTACCCTCCATGTTACCAAGGTTAAACCAGCATCATGCTCTATCAACTCCTCACTAGCCTCTACCTCAGGCTCCTCCATTTCGTCATCACAGACCAACACCTCATCCTCTCTCCCAATGCACAACTTCTAGGGTGCTAACAGCTCTTTTTGATGGGCACTCTCTAGCCAAATGCCCATAACCTTGACAGTGAAAACACTTTTTGAGGGGGATAGTTTTTCTTTGGGCCGAATCAACAGTCTTGCCCTTATCAGACTTGACAGGAGTCTTAACAGGGATCACAGGGTCTCCTATCCTGACTCTTACATAGGGTTTAAAGGCAGGGGCTCTAGCTGGTGTCTTAAAGGCACTAGACTTTCCCTTCCCCAACTTCTCTACCCTTAGAGACAAATTGACAGCCTCCTCAAAAGAGTATATCTTCTGCAGCCTGACCTTACTAGCTATCCTCTCATCCAACCCTTCTAAGAACCTTGCTATCTTCTGCTCAGGTTTTTCAACAACCTCACATTGCAGAGTGAGTTGTTCAAAGTCCCTTAGGTAAGACTCTACAGGTTTCTGGTCTTGTTTCAGGTGGGTGAGTTTGATGAACATGTCTTGGGTGTAGTCTCTAGATACAAACTTAGCTCTCATTTTCTTTTTCAGTTTAAGCCATGATTTAACAGGTTTTTTTCCTTCCCTTACCCTCAAGGTTTTCATGTTCTCATACCACAGTGAGGCATATCCTTTCAGTTTCATGATAGCAACCTTAAAAGACTTTCTATCAGTGTATCCTTTAAACTCAAAGACTCTTTCTACAGATCTTAACCAATCTAGGAAATCATCAGGGTTCATGCTACCTAGAAAGTCAGGAATTTCTACCTTTATGTCTTTGTCATGATGTCTGAGAAGACTTTGATCTGAGCCATCTGAGTCTGACACTTCATCTTGCTCTACAAGTTGTCTCCTCCTTCCCCCACCATGTGGGAATGGTGCTCCCCTTCCCTGACCTCTGCCTCCCCTCATCTCATTGTTAAGATGACCATCAAGGAGTTCATTAACAGATCTTGTGACTTCCCTCACAGTTCTGGTGAGACCTTGAACTGTGGTTTCAAGTTCGTTATTCTCTCTTCACTCATGGTTGTTTTTTGTGTTTTTAATGTAGTTGGGTAAATGAACTCACAAACCAAAGCTCTGATAACCAATTTACACTGAAACTATTGAGAAAGACAAACAAAAATCAAGGCAATGCAAGCTAAGGCTAGGAAACACTCAATATGCTCTGTTTTGCTTGACTGAATACTGACTGAAGACTAATAAACCTTAACCAAAGCACAAAGCCAATGGTTGAGGGTTGAGACTTGATCCCTGCACACAGCTAAGGACCCAGGCTCACTTCCAAGCACACAGCAAAGGAAGTTTTCTCAAGCACACAGCCAAGAGATGATAAACAGAAACAAGGTTTCATATTTGTGTTTTACTTCAAAATCTACTTTCATTCATTGGAAATAAGCCTTATATAGGCAATGAGGATACATCTTATTCGTCCATTACATCTAGGGCCATCCTTGGCTTCAAAAGAAAATAGAAACATAAAGTACTTTTATAGAAATTCATAAAGACAACTGAAATAAATTTGCATAATGAGAGAATCATTCTGGTTGTTGTTGGCTGCTTATTGGTTGCTTTTCCTGGCTAAGAGTGGACTTCTTCCTATGCTTTTCTGGCTAAGAACTGAAGTGGTAAGGCTTCCAAAAGACTCAGCCACGATATGTGAAGTTAGCTTGGCCAAAACAGGAAGAATGACAGTGACAGATTATCTATTCCTCAAAAGACTACAAAGTGGTTTAGCTGACTTGGTTCTTGATTTGCAGTGTGTTCCTGGCGTTTTCGGAGGAAGGTTTCCTGGTTAAAAAGATAGTAGACCCTCCCTAGGACCAAGCCTGCCCCTTAGCTTGAGTTTCTTATGCTGGGAGATCACCCTTGGACCCTGTCCAAGGTAACTGCTGCAGACTGGCTTCTTTCAGACTGATGGGTTGGCTGTTACTTGTTTGGCTCTTGCTCTGGTTTGTGTGACTGTGGTTTGGTTTGTATAAGACATTGACATAGCTCTTTAGGTAAGTTGAGGGTGGTTTTGGGCTGTGGCTTGAGTTTGGCTTGGACATGGTTTGGGTTTGAAGCTGGTAGTGAACTCTGGTTGCAGTGTCATTGCCTGTTGTAGAGTTGTTTGAACTGTCTTTGGCTGGCTTGCTTTGATCATGTGTTCCTTGATTGCCCTGGCCTGGAACTCCTGTTGCAATTACTCTCCATGTTACCAAGCTTACACCAGCATCAGGCTCTACCAACTCCTCACTGGCTTCCATCTCAGCCTCCTCCATCTCATCATCACATACTAGGATCTCATCCTCTCCCCAATGTACTACATCCAGGGTGCTAAGAGCCCTCTTAGTGGGACATTCCCTAGCATAGTGACCATACCCTTGACACTGAAAACATTTTTTTAGGGGAATGGTTTTCTTTTGGCTAGACTCAACAGCTTTGCCCTTGTCAACAGTACTAGGTGATTTGGCAGGGATGACAGGTTCTCCTATTCTGGCCCCAATATAAGGTTTATAGGGTGTTCTGGAGGGTGCTTTGGATGCACTAGTCTTTCCTTTCCCCAATTTTTCCACCCTGAGGGATAGATTGCAGCTTCCTCAAAGGAATAGATGTTGTGTAACTTAACCTTGCTAGCCACCCTTTCATCAAGCCCTTCTAAAAACCTAGCAATCTTCTGCTCAGTCTTCTCCACAACCTCACATTGTAGGGTAAGTTGTTCAAAGTCTCTTAGGTAAGATTCAACAGGTTTTTGGTCTTGTTTAAGGTGTGTCAGTTTAATAAACATGTCCTGGGTATAATCCCTAGATACAAACTTATACTTAAGTTTCTTTTTCAGCTTAGACCAAGACTTAACAGGTTCTTTACCCTCCCTACTCCTTTGATTTTTCATGTTTTCATACCACAGTGAGGCATATCCCTTAAGTTTCATAATAGCAATCTTAAAAGCTTTCTTATCAGATTATCCTTTCAATTCAAAGATCCTTTCTACTGACCTTAGCCATTCTAGGAAGTCATCAGGGTTCATGCTACCTAGGAAGTCAGGAATTTCTAGCCTTTAGGTCTTTGTCATGGTGCCCTGGATGATCCTGCTCTGAGCCATCTGATTCTGAAGCATCCTCTTGTTCCAGGTGGGGCCTCCTTCTTCCTCCAACAGGTGGCACTGGTGCTCCCCTTCCTCGACCCCTGCCTCCCCTCATGTCATTGTT